>JALPQI010006768.1:0-57005 GCA_025490895.1 Thaumatotibia leucotreta
GCTTAGTACTGCTCTGAATGCCTATTGTTTGTTTGGTGGCTAAATTGGTTAAGTACTCCATTATGTGGGGACGATATTGTGTGGCGATTATGCTGATGTGCGGGAATACTCTTCAAGCAGGAATTTTCTCGGTGACATTATTTCGAGCTAAATGATATTTAGGAAATTTTCTTGCCATCCACCAGACAAAGTAAGAATATATTTTATTCAGTTTATCTTCCTATTTGCATGTAAGTATTTGATGATTCTTTGAATTAATTTATTTTCAAAACTGTACAATTTAAGATTAAATCTAACTAAACTAACCTAACCTAACCTATACTAAGATTGGCTCTTGTGGCATTGTACCGAGGATATTATTATGATTAAATCGGCATTTCTCCGAGCGTTTCAACCGCCGTGACTTCGGTGGCATCATTATTACCCGATTTCCGTGGATATGTTAGTTGGTATCAACTACATCTACCAATATATCCAAAAGTTCTTGTATCTCTCACGGCATTCGTGTGATAAGGCTGCCACCGAAGTCACGGCGGTTGAAACGCTCCGAGAAATGCCCAAATCTCAAAATCGAATGTAAATCGGATCTTAGTGCTCGATTTAGCAGAATTTTAGCATATTGGTAATAAGTAATTTATCATGATTGACCGTCGTTGGCGTTTACCGTCAGGATTTCTCCGATAAAGCACTCAATTTAGCTTAAAGCTCTTAAAATACAGGGTGGTCCAAAAAATTTGACGTCAAAAAAATTGTTTTTGATTCCTCACGTCATGAGCTATCAGAATATACCCCATGTATGTTAGCCGATTTTTTGTAGTTTTTGAGTTACGAATTTTTGAATTTTTTTTTGAGAAATTCTGAAATGAAGAAATTTATTAATAAAAAAAATACTATTGGGTTTTTTAACTAGTTTATTTTTGTAAAAGTTTTACTACAAATAAAGCATTTACTGACAAAAAAATTAGCTTCCTCACTTTGATACAAGTAGGATAATAAAATACCAAATTCAAAATTTTACGCTAAAAACGCATCAAAATAGCATTAATGTAAACTCAAAAAAATTGTCTCTTTCGAGACTCAAACTTACTTTTGATAAATAGATGTTTTCTTATATCACTCCCGCGAACTTTGACCTCAAGACGGCTCGTCGACATGTCCGCAGGTAATTGTTTAAAGCAGAAGGCTGGCTAAAGGCCTGGTAGGAATTTATGTCATTAGCAAAGCATTATTGTGATTAAAGGGACCCTTCAAATATTCACAGTTTGCTAGCAATATGACAAAGTAGAAGAATATCTTAGGCAAGCCTAAAATTGCTTTCCAGTAATTGGCACATTCAACCTTGTATTAAGGCAGTCAAAGTTCACAGCCCTCCAAAAATTTGCTTAGGGTGCCTGTCAAAGAGGGTATTGTAAGACTATTTAATACTGTATAGATTCTGAAGATTTGCCATTAGCTCTAGTCTAAGGTTAGCTGTAAGACTAAAGCAATTTATCAAGAGTGTATCCGAAAATTGGTTTTACTCATTGTTCTTCCCACGCTCGAATAAAGGAAAGCATTTTGTACACCAAAGAGTGGAAAGTCCATGGATAAACACTCCGCAATTAAGTAATTTCGAAATAATGATTAGAACTGAGTGGGTACTAACAAGTGATAGTATAAAGAACGCATCCTATCGATAGTGGCTAGCAAATAAATTGACTAACTTAGTTTAGATAAGCCCTAAATTTTAGGATATAGGCACCTTCTGCATGTCAATATTCTTGAAATATTATGGGGCAGAAGTCTAAGGTAAAAGTCTTGGCAAAATACTCATTGACATCTTTCAAGTACTATCGACAATACTGAATCATGACTCATCATAGGACTGTGTCATTATGTACCGTTAAAAGTTAAATTGTACGACAATTGCTAGAATTTCATCTAAACGTCATGTGGACATGGTTCTACGGTGGGTCATGATTCAATTTTGTCGATAGCACGTACCCATTACCCAGTGCAAATTCGCTATAAGCCATGAATTAAATTAAAGGAATTCCTACAAAAAATACCTTTTCACTGCTATACTATGAAATTATTTTGCTTTATGACACTTGTTACTTTCTTTTTAAAGCCACTATTAAAAGAATCAAACCAAAATAAAGCAAACGATCTTGTGCCTGTTACAAGTTAACAATAAATACATACTCAGCCAGTACGAATATTTGTTTTCCAAAACGAATCGGTAACATTATTTACTTTCTCCTTCATATTCCTGAAACGAGTTCCGAATCCGATGATTAAATTCCAACGAACACACCTTTAAAGTTACTTTAGCAAACATCTCTACCCGCACGTAAAGCAAATTACCAAAACAAATTGTATGTAAAGACGGCAACTCGAAGTTGGCATCAAGTTCGATACAAGTTTGCCTAATATGTTGTGAACTCCAAATATATACTTACATATATGAACTCGTATCGTAGCCGGTAGAGCGGCGCCACTACTGGATGCTTAGCCAAGTTGCCAATCGCTAACGCTTAGTAGCGTATCGTAGTTTTATCTCTCTGTCACTCTTTCCTATTAGTGCGACAAAGACAGTTAGCTGCCTTTCATTTACGATTGACGATTAAGCGTTAGCGATTGGCAATTTGTCGAAGCACCCTGGTGTTTTGGAGTGGATTTTTTTAGTGTCATGGTTGATTGGCAAATACTGACACACTCTTAAAGAAGATTACAGTAAAAACACCTAACTATACATGAGACCATGAGACCAACATGAGAAATGGAAAAAAAACCATAGAACTAGGCTGGGGTTAAGAACGTCCTTTTGGTGTGCAGGAAAACGAGAAGATTTCAGGGAGGTACTTTGCGAATGCCAAGTGCAGCTCCGGCCTCGGAGACCTGGGTTGAATTTCCCACTAGCAGGCCTAGCCAAGATGCCACGATGTCCACTGCTGAACGTAGGACTCTCCTATTAACTATGCGTATAGGCACATTAGGAGGTAAACGCCCAACATCACCATGCTCGGCAAGCAGTTTGGCGATCGCAGTAATGTGACAACTATGATGACGCTGCTGTTCACAATCAATCTTCTATCAACTTCAATCCCTTCGTCGGCTCGTACGACACCCGCGGGAAGAGTTGGGGTGGTGACAAATGTATTTTTACTGCCGTCACCACATGGGCAATACGATAAGCGATTAGTAATAAAATAAATGTATGAGAATGACAGATCCGAATGAAAAGTCACGTGCCCATTTCCATACATTATTATGGTCACGTGACTTATCGCTTATCGTATACGATTGCAAAATGGCATCTTGGCTAGATGATCAGGTATCCCTACACTGCACCTACTACGTCATACTTATATCTACATAGGCAGGTGAGATACTAAGGTTTCCAACGAAAATGCCAACTTCATTGTCGCGATTTACTGGCCTGACCACAGTTAGCAGTTTTTGCCATTTTGGAGAGCCGAAAGGCTCTGAAAACACCAAGTACCCGCAGTTAAATACAAACCACCTTTTTGAATTATGTTCAAACACTACATCAGTTAAAGGTGCATTTAGACCAAATGAGCATTCGCTCTACGAAATTCGTTCGTAAAGGTGCGTTCAAACTAAAAGAGCATTCGCTGTTCTAACCTCCCACTCTACGAAATTCGATCGGTACACAAAACGTGATTCGTCGAAATTCGCTGATTTCGTAGAGTGGGGCATAGAATGAGCGACTGCTCGTTTACTCTAAATGCATCTTAACCTATTGTCCTTTGACTTCTTTCTAACCCTTCTGAATCACTAGACTGTATTAACTATAGTCTAGCCCTTGGATGAGATCATCCCTAATTTAATGTAAACAATCCTACGCAAAGAAGTAATCAGACTCTCGTGTTCAGTCAGATACGAGTATATAGGTATAATGTAAGACGTACCCCAAACTTAAGTTTGTATTAAGAGTAATAATAATATTACGTTTTGATTTCACGGACTGATATCATTTCAGACGGATACAGGTCCGATATGAAAGGTCCACGGAAAGAACATGTCTAGTCAATTCAAATTCAGAAGGAAAAACCACCTTACTTTTAAAAGAATAAGGTGTGAATTTACCCTAAATATTTCGAAGCACTGGTCATGTTTTCTTCCGTGGACCCTTGTTTGGCACAGTCGGCATAGCCATTTGCTGCAACTTTATAGACCCTAGTATATTACTATTTCATCATCATCGCATCCTGGTTGATTTCGACCACGGTGACTGAATTATCTGTCTGACTGAAGGCGTCGCTCACTCATGAGCTCACTGGTGGTTGACGTAACCAATATTTGCAGCTAACGTGCGACCACATTCGCTGCAATTCAGCATCCTACCAACATTATTGCAGTTGATGACCACTCGTGGTCGGGTCTTTAGCTCAACTCGTATGGAATCGAGCTTTATTATTTATTATTTTTGTATTATAGGTATGTATGTACAGTAGGGTGTATAAACCATGCATAAAGGAAAACGTCTTTGTTTTTTATTGGGCATAGTTGTAAATAGTTGGTAAGGTCGATAAAGAGCATGCAAAGTGATTATGCGATCGGAATTCATTTTCTGCCTCCGGATCGATCTAGAAGATTTCATAGAAATTTCAGTACCTACATTTTGTACTGACCATGGATTATAATCTATTAATCTATGCTTTGACTTTTTGTTCCTAAAGGATTAACAATATTGCTTTGCTCATACAGAACGTGTAGTTAATTAGTGTAACCCGCTATAACTACTTGCGTATTTTTACAAAAAAAAGGTCGAAAATACTATCAATTTTTTTTGTAAGGCCCATAAATTTTGGCAACTCAAATCTGAGGGCAGTAAATCTGAAAATAAAAACACGTATGATAATTAAATATCAAATAGCATCGCTTATTAACTGCCCCCTCATTCATTATAAAATCTTTTATTTTAATGATCCTACCTAATGTACAGTCAATCAATTTGAATAAATGAGCCACTAGGAAACATTGTCACTCAGGTAGGTTTTAATACTAAAAATTAACATTTAAACTTTTAAGCCGAGCACATGGCAAGAGTTGTCCTAAATTATTTATGAACATCACTTATAAAGAAAATGAATTAATTTTAGGGAGCAAAAACATTGTTCCAGTCCACTTTAATTATAAAATAATATATATAGAAGTTGCTTACTATTAAAATAATTAAATTAGTGACTACGTAATTAAAGTCATTCAACAAAAACGCCATTTTAATAGGTGAAGATCCAATATATTACGAGTAAATATAAATGTAGGCACGCTTGTAAATATACTCGCTAAGAAAACTTAAAATTGTCTGCAGATGACCTTAAAATTAAAGTTTCCATGCAACGAAGCAACGATCTTGATAGTTTAAGTTCAAGTCTCGCAAAACTGAAAAGTTAAGTATAACGACATAAAGTTTAAAGCCAGGATTAGAAGGATATCCCCCTTGTGTCATAAGGGGTGTTCTCAAAGTCAGCTATTTAATTTAATGCGAAATATCTTGGCCGGGTTTCCCAGAAAGGGTAGGGTTAAAAATAAAATGAGATTATGTATAATTGAAACGAAATTTTGTTGGTGTGGTGATTTTTAATTTACGGTACTCGTATTTTTTGCAAGAGGGGAATAATTTTGGTACAATGTAAGTTCAAATGTTTTTTAATCCTTTGATTTACGACGGTTATCAATGCGTACTTAAGTAGCAAGACACATTTAAAAAATATTTTTTTAACTGTGTGGCAAAGTGGTTGCATAAGAGCGAAACAAAACAGAAGTCAATGTTATTGAAATAGCAAAAGAATTGGCACTAAGAATTGATTTCCTGTAGACAAATTACATTTTTACATTCTGAAAGAACAAAAGTTGATTCTGAGACTTTGGGTAGAAGATAGGCAGCTCGGTAGGTATAGGTACATAGATCTAGCTTAAAATTTAGGTTACATGAGAGTGGAACGCGATCAATTTGTATATAATTGTGCCATGACATGTCTTATTAGTATACCTAGATATTTTTCTAGCAGGATCGATAGATTAACCAAATCGAACATCGACATAACTGCGATAAGTACAGCCTATTTTCATAAAGATGCTGACTTTGTAATCAGGTAGCCAAGAAATACAGGACTCATCTACGCTTTATTTTTAAAAATATCTAATACTTCATATGAATTATTGCCTATGGCGTTAGAGTGTTTCTTATTAGTCTTTGTTCTTTTAATGGGCATAAAATACAAGGTACAAGAGAAATACTTATTGTGTCGTTTTAAATATGATTTGCTTTCTTGTAGTTTATCCGTAAGTTACTGTGCATTATTTATTAATTACATTTATTTATCGACTACTACAAGACTTATTGATAACAATCATGTCGCTGTTTAATTTTGTCAATCTCTCGTTCCTGCTAGAAAAATATCTAGGTATAGTTATTAGTATCACAAAATTCTTCTATTTTACCTGTTTTTGTACATCATACCTTTGATATCACACCATAAGTTTGCACATAAACCCACGTAACGTGACCTTACTAGCTTACGTCCAAGTTTTAATCGCTCTAATGAATACTACACATACTTCGCTAAAGTGGGTTAAATGAGGGGCTTTTAGGTCATGGAAGATTCCCTTTACTAAATTTATTTAGTTAATAAGTAACATGAGGAATAATGTGGCAAAAGCAGGTTAACCTTTTACGTTTTTATTTTCGCGCCAAAATGTGACCATCCTTTAAATAGCCGAGATACAAATTTGTGCTCATAATACCTCTTGCCGATCAAAACTGCAAAGAGATGTACCTATGATATGAGCACGTAAATTCCAAAGGTAGTTTGAAAATCGGGGTTACATACTAGGTTCCATAGTATGTTGTCATTTTTACCTTCCTAAACTAAAAATCTAAATGTGACGTCACACTAAGGGGGAGGGTGTACAGGGTTAGGCGGATTAAGTGTCCTAGTTAAAAAGTGGTATAAAAGTTTAAAAACAAAACAATGTTACAAATCTTGGTGTTATTTATATCAGAAACATTCTATATTTTACCGCAGCAATTGATAAACTCCCCTTTAACGTGTATTATTTTAAGCATTATGTCATATAAGGAATTTCATCCGGCACGCACTACCTTAATCTGCCATGTGATGTCATATTAGGTTATCTAACCCTAGTATAAACTTGAATCTTAGCTAAGGCTACGGGTTAAGACCCGTCTCAATTAAAACTCTGCATTGATTTGTATATGGAAATATTTATAGCATTTCAGTTATCTATAAGATTTAGCGTACTAGGTAAATATCAGCCTCATAATTTTGGCTATAACTTGGTATTTCTTCTTATCATATTGTACCCTGATTGATTAACTTTTTGGAATAAATTTGTAACAAAAATACCTTCCTTTCTAGTTCTTAATAAAACACTATACCCAATTACCCATAATCAATCTGGCATTTACCAAACTCTTGCAACGAAAATGTATTTTGTTTGAAAAATGACCTTCGTGCCGCCTATTCGACTTTTTGTATTTAACTCTTATATTTTTTAAAGAGAGAGGGCACATATATAAATTATCTGTTTTATAAAGGCCTCACATTTTGTGATTATTTTGCAGTGCGCAAAATATTAACCCCTCTTCAATTTAACACGTTGGACGCCACGCGGCTCACCGGTGAGCCTTCACGATATTTCCGTTGAGGCCATGGTGAAATCGAGTAATGGGCTATTTGCTCAAAAATCAGATTTTGGTCATTTTGGATGCAGAATGTTATATTTAGCAAAATAGTTTCAGATATACTAGCTTAAACGTCATAAAAACTCGAGTTTCATTAAAAGGCTCACCGGTGAGCCACGTGGCTTGAACGGAAGGAATTGTGAAGTTCCTTCCGCGGGGGCCGCGGGGTCACGCCGCGGCTCACCCGCCCGCACACCCCGCATTTGCCTGCGCATTCGCAAGTCTCGCAACTATCAGTACGGCTGGTATCCGGGCATTTTCACTTCTAGGGACACCCAATTAGCTTAACTCTCACAAAAAAGTTATCTTCGATGTCAGTTTTGTAACGACAATTAAGATTTTTTTCACTTCTAGGCTAGGGTTGTCACTAGGTCTACATACAACACTCACAACATCCAATGGCTTTAAAATGGATGTTTCACCACGCTTACATTTGTAAATCACGGGATTCCACGCGGACGAGATTCCTTGCCCCTCATTTTAATTGAAATTCCGATGTTTCTTAATTTCAATAGCTTCACGTACTTTTCGGCTATGATGTATACGCTCGGTTGAGAGGACTTTCGGGTTATGGAGCTCAATCCAGTGGTTAGGTCCAGACTCCAACAAATACTCGGCCACAGCAGACTTATTCGTTTGACGCTTTTTAACAGCTGTGATATGTTCCTTGACCCTTTCCGCTATGGTGCGTTTAGTTTACCCAATATAGGAACTACCACAGCTACAATCGATCTTATATAAACGCCTGGTGTGTGATAAGGTAAAACATCCTTAGGCGACCTTAGATACCCTGCCACCTTTGATAACGGCATATAAACGGTTGGTATGGAATACTTATTCAAAAGCGTACCTATTTTGTCAGTTACAGCCCTGACATAAGGCAAAAATGCTGGTCGCCTCGCACATTTTTGCCTTATGTCAGGGCTGTAACGGAACGGACAAAATGGGTACGCTTTTGAATACCAGCATCCTCGGTATTTGTCTGGGTTGCCGTCTGTTCATTATGTAGCCATTTCTCTTCAGAACCTCCTGAACGTGCGATAACTCAATTTCCAGAAATTCAGGGTCACAAAGGTCATGTGCTCTGTTCTTTAGAGAATTAACCACAGACTGAAGCTGCCGGGGGTGGTGGTGAGACAGAGCGTTCAAATACCTGTCAGTGTGTGTGGGCTTCCTACTTATAGACAGTGTGCGCCAAAGAACCATCATCTCGACCTATCACCTTCACGTCCAGAAAAGGCAAACTATGCTCCGATTCCAATTCATATATGTGAATTTGACTTTAGTATGAATGGAATTGAGATACTGGAGTAATTGCTCAACTTCATGCTTGCCACCTCTCATAACGCAGAAGACATCATCGACATACCGCTTCCATAATTTCACTGCCCATGGTTGCAGATCTATGCTGGCCTCAAAATGCTCCATCTAGAATCTAGATATTTGCTAAAACCGGTGCCACAGGGCTACCCATAGCAACTCCGTCGATCTGGAGATAATGCCCCCCCTCGATATAAAAAGTAGCTTCCTTCTAAAAACCATGACAGAACTCACTATCTATTATGATTTTGTACTTTTGTTACTTTTGATAAGTATTAAAATTATAATGAATAGGTATCTTTAAGTTTACTATGTCAATTGTGATAAATTGTTTTACGAAAAGCTCAAGAATACAAGCTTTTTTAAACTTTAGTGTCATCTTGATAGCGAGTAAGTCGACGATGTTACCTATTTTTAAACTTAACTAAAAGTTGTATTATATGCTTAAAATTTGGTAAATAAAAAATAAATTATAAACATAAAAACTAATTTACTTTATTTTTACCAAACTGAATATTTAAAATCTTTATTTGCAAGTCTTCAACTATATTTTACCTATGACGAGTAAGCCAACCCTAACTAAGTTCACAAAATGACGAAAAAATCATAAGTCCTTTACAGTACGAAAGAACCAAGGCAATTTGTATCTTCTCTAGGGCCACACGGCTCACCCTGCATACGTTTTTGGATGGAATAAGTGAACGGTGGCCTGTAAAACAGGTTTGAAATGAAGGCTCGCGATGGCTCACCGGTGACCCCCGTGGCCCCAATGGTTCAACATGGTTAGGCTCACCGGTGACCCCTGTGGCTCCAATGGAAAGACTACATTTTTGGCGTGGCGTTCAACGTGTTAATAATTTTATCGAAGATTATATAATAAGAAGCACAGTTTCGTAAAAAATGCCCATGGGTGCTTATTGGTACTTTGCTGACTCAAATCATTTAAAGCTTACCCAATTTCGGCTTGAATCTGGAAGCAGAGGACTTCTTGAAACAATTGATGGTGTGCAGTATTAAAACATACGTTGATATTTACTTTTATGGTCAGTTGATAATCTCGCCCGATTTTTAATGCTCGCTGCACCATTATCCGACAACACCGCTTTTTAAATTTGTTCTTAAAAATATATACAACTAAATGTTATGAAAATGAGTTCCAGAAGCCATGAAGCTGATTAAATCGACGATTTAAAATGATATACAGGGTATGAAAAATGAAATGAATGAAATGAATGAAATGAATGAATGAAATGAATGAATGAAATGAATTAATGAAATAAAATTTATTTATGACAAGCACGATGGACATATACACATTTACAAATAGCACACCACAACAGCTTGCCACAAAAGGGTCACAACTCAGCATGTAGCTGGCTAGGCCAGCGCTGTTCTTCCGTTGTGACCCCCAGGTACGTATACTGGCCGACGAGGCGACCACGCTGGCAAACAAGTAACACAGAAGATACATAAAAGACAGCATATTAAATATAAAAAAATACGCACGATGGCTGGCATCGGACGCGTCGCGTCGCACACAGTGTGATACTGCCCTAACCGTGACGTTTCTTTACGTTCAGTTTTGTAAGTGAACTGAACGCAAAAAAACGCCACATGGCAGCACCGCAGCGCGTCCGCAGCCATCTTAGATTTTTCTTTAACCTACAACTTGTACACATATTCATGGTCTTACAAATTACAATTTTACACGCAGAAACAGTTATATTTCAATAGATAAACGAATGTTTTTCAATAGGACACTTAATCCGCCCAACCCTGTAGTATAATTGTGACGAAGTGTGACAAGGGGAGAGGGAGGGGTAAAAAAATCATGAAATTGGTGCTATTATCATCGCATACGATTTCTTTTTGCATTTAATCTTGTTTTCGAAAAGCAGTGTGGTGGAAAATTTCCTTTTCGTAAAGATTTCATGCTTGACTATCGTCACAAAAGTGACAGCTATTTTGAGTGTCATTTCAGGTTTTTTTTTTTAAATTAGGTATTAAATTCCATGACGTATCTAACACACTATATCAATGCGAGTTTTGTATTTTGGAACCAGAGAACCAGAATTTAACTATAGGTAACTTCGAACGAGACACTATGCCGTATCGTGACGGCAGTAAAAATACATTTGTCACCACGCCAATTCTTGCCGTGGGTATCGTAAGAGTCGGCTAAGGGATTTAAGTGCCACTAACCATTTATTTATCGAAGATTGATAATGGGCAGCAGCATCATCATAGTGATTACACACCACTGCGATCGCCAACCCGCTTGCCCAGTGTGACGATTATGGGTCATCATTATCATCATCATATCAGCCGAAAGACGTCCACTGCTGAACATAGGCCTCCCCCAAAGATTGCCACAATGACCGGTCCTGCGCCACCCGCATCCAGCGGACTCCTGCGACTTTCACCAGGTCATCGGTCCACGCCTTCCAGTACGTGGCCGCCACTCAAGAACCTTCCCGCCCCAACGGCCATCGGTTCTACGCGCACTGTGCCCCGCCCACTGCCACTTCAGTTTAGCGATTTATTTGGTATTTACCTGCTATTTAATGCGTCAAAGCCCATAGGCCGTTGTCCAGCAGTGAACTGATATAATATAGGCTGATGATGTGAAACGGGACACTATTAGGCTGCTACTGCTACGATGCCCATTATATAAGTATCGTATAGCGACTTATAGAGACTTGCGTTTTGCTCAGTTGTTTGTTTAATTGAAATTTGGTTTGCGAACTTAGTGGGGTTTATTTGGCAAGAATCCCATGTCTACGAGAACGTATTTATAAATAATAGATACTGCGCTTCCCTTAGTCTATTTCTTACCTACCTATTTATCATTAATACCTACACCGATACTGTAACTGTAATGGAACACAAACAGCAAGATCACAATGCAAGGCTGGGGTTTATTCGGCGAACGATAGTAGTTAGCGCCGACCGTCGGCCAGGATAAACGGGATTCGGCCGAAAATTGCCCAAATGAAAGCTCTATGGACGTGTCACTGCGAGTCGCTGGGCACATTTGTCCGTGTCCCGATTGTCCGCATTGCCGTACTCTAGTGATGGCGGTTATTTCTTTATGAGATCCTAATTCGAATTCCGAACGGAAACTGTTCTAGAGAACAGTCAAGTTCAAAAGTGCGTATAGCATGAATCCGATCATAAATATGGTACCATATTCTTATTACACGAATAAGGTGCACTACGACATATTTTTGACCAGTAGCCGAGCCGTACCGGTTAGGTGATAGGTTTTACTTTATACGTAAAACAGGCCGTCTTGCTTTACGTATGTAAAATAGGTTTTATAGGTTTTTTGGTTACGTTAGGACGTAACCAATACTTGTCAACTCGTGGTACGGCTACAGTTCTATATTTACAATTGACTGAACTAGTAAACTAAAGTAATCTAGGAAGACTTGAGCACTTTGCGTTGCACCATATTCGGTGTGCCTCAATCATGTTAAGTAAGGATGCATTTGCATGAGCAAATTATTAGATAGCGCATAAGATTATCGATATGTAGTGACGTCACTAGTTTACTTGAGCCCCAAGGGTGGAATAATATCAAAACTTACTCGTCCGTCACAAAAAAATATACAATTATAAATTACCAGAGTTATTCGTCAGAGTTATCCGAGCCTTGTCATTACAAAAGTGTGTAAAAACACACGCGATTAGCGATTCGCACTCGAGCCTGTGAGGCTAACTAGACTAAGCAAAATTGTTAGCCGGACAAAGTTTGTTATATTACTCACATGTCAATTAATTCATAATTATCATTGATTTCCAATATTCGATGTTTGACAACATCACATTCTTCTCTTTAGCAATTATTTAATCAAGTGTAAACACTATTGGAGTGTGATAGCTAATTTAGAGATTCAACACGATAGTTGTTTTAACGCAATCGGATTTTTTTCTGTTTGCAATTCCACACTATTATCAGTTTCACACTGTAGCAGTTTGCCGCATTCGTTAATAGTTACATTAATACCTGGCACTTCAAGGGTCTCCCGCGAACTTCGAAATTTCGAGAATTTTTCAACTCCAATGAAGGCATCATTAGAGTGACAAAGACAAATCCTCAGACAGGTCGATATCAAATCTATCGAAAAGGGACCATCACTAGGACCCAACGGGTCAGTTAGATCATCAGAGCTATCCGTGCCTCGTCATTACAGGAGTGCATAAAAATTACACACGGTTAGAGACTCGAGCCTTTGAGGCTGAGCAAATGTCCGATTGCGAGCCGGGCAAAGTTAGGCTCAAATGGATTGAGTTTGCGAGGGACGAATTTAAAATGTTGTTTTAATTTAACTTGACCTGATTTATTCCCTGTGATACGATTTCGTAGATGACTATATAACTAGTTTTTCAATGTAATATGATTCGGTATCTATAGTAATTTACTTATAGGCATGTAAAATTTATTTCATATAGGTAGGTACTTATGTAGCCGTGTGGTGACGGCAGTAAGAATACATTTGTCACCACCCCAACTCCTTCTGTGGGTGTCGTAAGAGTCGACTAAGGGATTGAAGTGTCACTTACCATTATTTAAAAAAAGATTGTTGATGGGCAGTAGCGTCATCATAGTGGACACATTACTGCGATCGCCAATCCGCTTGCCCAGCGTGGCGATTATGGGCATTTACCTCCTAATGCGTCTATACGCATAGTTAATAGGAGAGGCCTACGTCCAGCAGTGGACTATCATAGGCTGATGATGATGATGATAATGATGAGGTACTTATGTATGTATAAATGAAAGCTATCCAAAAATAGATACATAATCAATTTACTCATATATCTACTTACTTACTTAAATCATACTGATTAAAAATGGTTTAATTGGTTACTTTAAAAGATATACAACTAAGTATAGATATGTTAGGTCAGACACGGTTGTTACCAAAAGTGGCCGTCGTATGGATTAATTTATTCAACGCGCAATGCATAAAAAGATGTACATAAATACTAATTACATCCGAACCAAGACTATTTAAGAGATGATTGAGATGAATAGTATTCAAAGTTTTTTTTGCTTCTACATCGTCATACAATTTTATCATTAGCATTCAACGTATAATGTAGAATCATTGTCCAAAGTACAATATTATGTCACTGCGATAACAATACACTTTTTACATCGAAATCAGCGTCGTTCGAATCTCTTTGATGCCAGAATCCCTTTCGGTGGCGGCAGACAGCCATTTCGTTGCAATTGCTTGCCGAGCTACTTCTCAGTAGAACTAGTTTAAGAGTGATCCTTGATCCTCGAAGTACTAACAGTACTTCTTAGTCTAGTACTGATGATTATGAGAATATTTTAGATTATCTTTATTGAGTTGTGATATACAAGAAAAAATGGAATAAGTACTAGAATAGTACTTAGAAAGGGTTTTGCCGTAGTCGACCTCGACAGAAATCAGTAGGGTTAGCGCATGATTGACGCGACAGTATCTTGCGGCGACATACTGTTGCACCAATCATGTGCTAAGCCTACAGGCCCCTATTTCACGCTGGTGACTTTGACTTTTGCGACAATTGTAAAATAATACTGTCGCCTATTGTGCCAGTGTCCATATAGTGGACCATGTATTTATATTTGCCACCACTATAAAATATGTACCATGTCGGTTACTAAGTTCTGTTCCGAAAATTGGAATTATGAGTTACAGATGGTTAATGATTTACATACATATCACTTAATAACTTATATCATAGTGGCAGACTTAAAATATAATTAAGTAAAAAATCACGGTGTGGTTTTGCAAAACTCCATGTTAGAAGTGGATAAAGTTATTGGAAAAACACGTCAAAAGTTCGCTACCTTTCATTTCAAGTCTATTTTAGTCCCTATTTTCTCGTTATATATTTGAAAGACTTAAATTTGAGGAAACAATAGCTAAACAGTTTATCTCTATTTTAATGTACCTACAGATAAAGTCAATTTGGCCGGCAATGTGACTAAAATTCACGTTTTAGTGGGACACTTATTATTATTATTATTGTAAAATTATATTTCTATAATGAAAAAATCTATTTAAAGTTTGTAAACATGGATTCTTCGTTTGTATTCTTAAATTTTACTAATGTTTATGTGTATATATTATCGTGATTTACTATGATGAGTGTGGACAACAGTTTTGTGGCTGAACGATAAAGTCGATAAAACAACGGTACGAAGGTGAAATGAAGAATTGTTGATCGCTAATAGTTGTATCTGCCCGCCGTGTACCTTACACTGACTCTCTCAATATCCTTTTTATTTTCGATAGACTGTATTGTATGTAAATATTAGTATTCGTTAGTTTTTATATTTCCTTTGTTAATCTTGTTTTTGCTGGTTATTTAAATGTCTAATTATGTAAGCTTATCTAACTCGGGTCCCCTGACCAATGCCTCTCTTCCCGCAGAAAACCTGGTACAGTGCCCACACTGCACACGCTCTTTTAAAACCCAGAAGGGCTTAAACATACATATCTCCCGCATCCACATCATTGTCACTAACCGAAATACACAGCCTGCCCACGTCTCCACACGAGTCCAGCCCTTATCAGGAAAGTTAAGCACACTGAAGCAGTCAGTTCCTGTTATCAAGCGTATCCCTCGCGGCGCACGCATTCAGGTGGCCCACAAACTTGCAGAAGACATAAAATCTGCCGTAACCCAAAATACGCCTGAGTCGTGGGAGCATCTCCTCACTTTTCCATATCGAATACTTTTTGCTAAACAAGTGACTCAAACAGATATTTCCCTTACGTCCTCGATTAAACAGAACTGCCTCAACCCTCGTGACCTAAATGATCTGCCCAAACCCAAGTCAAGCCAACATTTTTCTATACCACGTAGCGTAGAAACTAAGATCGGGGAAGGGAATATCAAAGGAGCGGCACGGTTATTATTCTCCAGCGATATAATAGCCCCTAATACAGCCGAAACCCTTGAAACCCTACGTAGTAAACACCCCACCCCCGCATACTAATCTGCCCCTTCCTGTCCCACCTGACACTTCCGGCCCCTGCCTCCAGGTATCCTCTGACAGAATTCTTAAATCCGTACTCTCCTTCCCTAATGGCTCTGCGGGCGGCCTCGACGGATTATCACCACAACATTTAAAAGATCTTCTGTGTCACTCGTGTGGCGATGCTGGGGATTCGCTACTTAAAGAATTGACGGTCCTGACCAATTTCATGCTCTCGGGTTCGGTTAACCCAGATGTAACAGGCGTTCTGTACGGTGCTAACCTGTGTGCCTTGGCTAAAAAAGATGGCGGAATTAGGCCAATAGCGGTCGGGTCCACCTACCGCCGCTTGACTGCCAAATGCTGCTGCGCCTCTGTTTCCGCCAAATTGGCCAGCTACTTCCAACCTGTGCAGCTGGGTTTCGGCTCGAAGGGAGGCTGTGAGGCGGCGGTGCATGCACTACGGACTTTCATCAACGGAAAAAAGTGTGAAGTTTTGGTGAAAGTCGATGTCCAAAATGCATTTAATTCAGTTGACCGTTGTACCCTACTGACTCAAGTTAAAGAAAAAATACCGGAAATATTCAACTTTGTTTGGCAATGCTATAGCACCCCCTCAAAATTACAATTCAAAAACAACTCCTTGTTGTCGTCGGTCGGATGTCAACAAGGAGATCCCTTAGGTCCGGCCCTGTTCAGTCTAGCAATACAACCAATCATCGAGAGTCTAAACAGTAGTTTTAATGTTTGGTATTTAGATGACGGTACCCTGGGCGGTGATGTCGATGTGGTATTAAATGATTTGCAAACTCTTACCAAAAAGTTTGCTGAAATAGGTCTCATTTTCAATTTTGGGAAGTGTGAATTGTTCTTTCCAAATTCGTATGATTCAAAACAGACTGCCCTATCAAAATTCCGCACTTTCGCACCAAATATCAAGATTGTAGACTCCGCCTCGCTTCACCTCTTAGGTTCACCTGTGCTGGACGAATCTTTTCCTGAGTTTATCAATCAAAACTACCTAACATTTACTACTTTTTCCGACCGGTTGCGCCAAATCAATTCACATGTGGCCTACACTTTAATAAAATATTGCCTATTTGTACCCAAATTTACATACGCCCTTCGTTGCAGTCACCTTTGGTTTTATCCCGAACTTTTGGAAAAACTGGACAATGCGATACAAACGACCCTTTCATCCGTCATTAACATTGATTTAAACAACAAACAATGGTCCCAAGCCTCTCTGCCTATAAGACATGGAGGCATTGGGATCCGCAAAATTTCAATAATATCCCTTCCAGCATTCCTTTCCTCAGTTCATAGCACGCAAAATTTAGTTAGCAAAATTCTAAAACATCCCACTAATTTAGGTATTTCATTTGCTTCAGAAGCTATCGATTTTTGGAGGATGAACTGTCCCAACACTGACCTGCCCACGGACCCCTGCTCGCAGCGGCAGTGGGACGAGCCGCTCTGCGTTCTGGTACGGAATCACATGTACAAAACGTTCACCAGTTCCGCGGAGCGTGCTCGTCTCCTCGCCAGCTCGAGTTGGGAGTCCGGGGCATGGTTACATGCTTTGCCCTCCAAAAATCTAGGCACTCTTTTAAGCAATGAGACGTTTAGACTCTCGATGGCATTGCGACTCGGTGCTGTTTGTGTTGCCCCGCATACTTGCCACTGCGGTTTCACCGTCACTGGTACAGGACTGCACGGCCTGTCTTGCAGTAGAAGCGCAGGTCGAATTCCACGCCACGCAAGTCTCAATGACATCCTGCGCCGGGCCTTTACCAGTGCCGGTGTTCCAGCAGTGTTGGAACCTACAGGTCTAACCAGGGACGACGGGAAGCGGCCCGATGGCATGACACTTGTCCCCTGGAAGCTGGGACGTCCTTTAGTATGGGACGCCACGTGCGTGGATACTCTGGCACCGTCCCATCTTCCAGGGACCACAAACAAGGCTGGTGCGGCCGCCGAAAGCGCCGAAAACCTCAAACGGCGCAAATACGCAGCGATTGACTCTGGCTGCATGTTTGAGCCGTTTGGGGTGGAAACCTTTGGGCCTTGGGGACCCGGAGCACATAGGGTGTTTAAGGAGTTGGCGAAGCGTCTCACAGATGCTACAGGTGACCAGAGGGCTGGTTCGTTCCTGGCGCAGCGAATCGGAATCGCAATTCAGCGTGGCAATGCCACCAGCCTTCTGGGCACCCTACCATCTGGCGCTGACCTCGCCCCAGTTTTTTATTTGTAAATATGTATACACTTAATAATTTATTTAGTTTTATTTTTACTTTTAATTTCATGATTAGGTACTTTTAAGATCTTAGTTGTATATTATTCTAATATTTAATAAATCTATCTGTATTTAATGATTAAGTATTTTAAAAGTCTTCTACTCCATTTAGTATTTAATTAATATCTACATAATTATATGTTGGTAATTTAAAAAAGAAAGAAATGCTATGTGAGAGTAAAAGATATTAAGTTGTGTCTATAGGTTTTATAAAAATCAAAAGGTAAAGATTTGTGATTATTAGTATTCTAAAAGCATGCTATTATATTTAATTTAGTAGTTAATATGTATGTGTTGGTAATTATAAGGAAAAATAATACTAAATGAGAGTAAATGTACCTTACATTGCATCTAGAGATTATTGTAAAATAAATAATAATAGTTATTCCTTAAACAGTAACTTCGTATATATGTAGGTATAGATATGATATATATGTTTTTGTTCATATTATTTAACTGGATAGATGTAGCACCGCCCACAATCTCTCTGCTTTGCCTTAAGGTTGACTGGTAGAGAATGCCTCATGGCATTAAGTTCGCCTTTTGTACGTTAAGTTTTACTTTTGTGCAATAAAGTTTAAATAAATAAATAAATAAGTGTGTCCATTTTAAAGCAATACGTAGTTAGTATAGTTAGCTTATTTTATATAACTTATTATAATATGATAGATATTTCGACACTGATCATGAATAATGCTGCGTTTCAAGATGCTACAGTGTCGTAATTTCAATTCTAATAATGAAGCACTAGAATTCAAAGTAGAAGGACGTATTATCTTGGATTACAGCGTTATTCATGAGAAGTGACGATTTACCGCCCCTGAAGCTCCACGGAGGCAACGATATTCACAACTGATAGGAATCACACACGAACCTATTCTGAGCACGTTCTCTTATAATCATGTTCGAGTCCTAGCACAGTTTGATAAAGTCGAGTCTCATACGAGAAATGACGCGAGCTCTTTTTGAAAATAATGTTTAAAAATATGGCATTGTTATTCCTCTTACACGCCGCTCTTATTGAGCGTTTAATCTCTGCCTTTTCGTTATCTCCATTGGGAAAAAATGTTTACATAGATGATGTAATGCAGAATTTTAACATACCTTGTACAATGGGTGCGTATCATAATGAATACGCACTTTTAGTATAATTACAATTTACAAACGTTCATAACGTATACTAACGTTAGGTATAATGTATTAAACATCTATTTCCAAATAGTATAATACAAAAATAATATAACGTTAATAATATATACCGTTGTTTAGTCTAACGTACATATTAACGAATTCCGTTTCATATATCAATATAAAGGTATAAAAGTTAAAACATATACTAACATCTGATATAACGATATAAATATAACTGCCAGAAAAGTAAGAAAGTTAGGTTAAGTTCTACAAAAAGGTATACGTTATATTACTTACCCTTTTCAATCCGTTCTAGCCTCGAAACTAAGCAATCCAAGTAATAAATCAGGGTAAAACCGACTTGGATTGGTTAGGTTTCGAGCGTAGTTTCCCGGATAAATAAAAGACCTACTTACTTTTAATTCATTGTTTACGCATCGTCATCCTTGCGAAACCAAAAAAAGGGGGGACGGGGGGGCGAAGCCCCCCACAAGGCGGGCTCGGGGGGCGGAGCCCCCCGCATTAAAAAATAAATTTGTACATCCCCTACTCTAACCTGGATAGGTTCGTTAGGTACCTTTTATCCCTTAGAGCAGAAATAGAAGCCCCGCGCAGCGGGGCTTCGTCGACCGGTTCCCAGGTCTAAATCGCTTCCTATACGGATACGGCTTAATAAACGGATAAATAGTAAATCAATTCAAATGAAATATAATGATAATTCTATAGTTTAATTATAAAAAAAATTGTAGGGGCTTATATTTTGTGTAAGGTAGTTGTTTTGTATATTAGATTATTTCAATGTTATACCAATTAATCGTTATCGTAAACGATATTATATGTTACGTTCATTATACATTTTACAATTATTCATTTCATAATTATACCTTTTATACGTTATATTTATTACACGTTAGGCATTATACATTTATACAAACTGAATTTATACATTATGATTTATATAGCATAAGTTCATATACGTTATATTACTTACCCTTGTACAATAAGATTTATTTTATTTCTTAACTAAATGATTCGATTCATGTACTGTACAGTCAACTAATAAAGTGTTTTTTTTTTCAGTGGTAGATAATAAAGTCAAAAAGTGGTAAGGTAGACCCCATTTTGTGTTGACTGCACCAAATGTGACATGTGGCATTTGACTTTCCATATTTCCATAAGTTTAACAATAACGTTAACGTTATTGTTCAAAATTCAAATAAATAATTTTGAATTTGAATTTGAATTTTGAACAATAACGTATGCTCTTGAATAGGTACATTTTGTGAACTACTACATAATAATAATAAGGTCACTCAATTAAGTTTCTTAGTTATTTTATCCTCCCTTTACTCTGCGAAATACATTTAGGTAGTTGCTCCCAAAAACAAGCGAGGTGATACCATGACTGTCTGGGTAGAACTAGCGTTGAAAATGTCGAAAAAATCTAACGTTTTTTTGGGAATGTATGAAAATTTCGTTTTCTTCCGTTTTTTTTCAATTCAATTTCGGGTTTATACAGAAATAATCAATGTCACTATCACTTCTTTCCATCTATTTCAATTGACTTTTCCTCGGTGACATCGCGTTCTCCTGGTATAAGTGAAAATTATGCCTAATTCACATTGGTTTAACCTCGTCCTGCCCGTATGCTAAGTTTGAGCTATTTAAATTTAAACCTAATGAGTTTGAAAAAATAGTCGCTTTTCTTTTGTTCTAAACAATCAAATGGGTGAATATCTGAGCGTTTCAACCGCTTAAATTTGGTGGCTACATTTTTGCCGAAGTTTCTGTTCGTTACAATGTGCTACTTTGTCATTTGAAAGAGGCACGGTACCTTATACAAATGACGAAGTATACCATTAAGACGTTTAGAAACTTCGGCAAAAATTAAGCCACCAAAATTAGGCGGTTGAAACGCTCAGATATTCACCCAAATATGTCCTTAATAAATCACATTGGGCAGGACGAGGTTGAAGTTGTAAATTGAAGTGGAACATTTAATTGATTTATTCGAAAAATCCGGTAAAAAACGAGCTGTTTTTAGGGTTCCGTAGCCAAAATGGCAAAAACGGAACCCTTATAGATTCGTCATGTCCGTCTGTCCGTCTGTCCGTCTGTCACAGCCGATTTACTCGGAAATTATAAATTCTACAGTAACGAAATTTGGTAAGGTTATGTATTGTATGAACCGCTACAGGATTATGATACTAAATTGTAAAAAAAACCATTGGGGTGGGGGTCCTCCATACATGTAACTGAGGGATAAAAAAATTTTTTATCGTTGTATATAAGCGAGTGGGGTATTAATAGAAAGGTCTTTGAAAATGACATGAAGATTTATTAATCTCATCTTTATTTAAGCAAATCGTTTTCGAGATATCAGCTCTCAAAGTCTGAAAAATGTGTCCCCCTCCTCTATTTTTTAATCTACGCGATTAAAAATTCTAAAAAAAATATATGTTATGCACATTAATAAGCTCTATCAACGATTTTTAGTTTGATTAAATTATCTCCTATAGTTTTTGAGATAGGTTGATTTAACTGTATTTTTTTAATAATAAATTGATAATGGTACGGAACCCTTCGACAAATTTAAGCCGAAATCAGAATAATAGCAACCCTCCAAGATTCGACAACACACAAAGGCAATCAAACAATTTCACATTTAATAGGACAGCCGGTCAAACAAACGCTTTCACGCCGTATAATACATTCAATTCGCCAATTAAGATGGAGAGACTGGATTTATTATTAAAAATAATTTATTTCAATCGAACAGAGTAACGTCCAAGACAATAATAATTACAATATTAACTTATTCTAAATCTTAATAGCTATTTATAATAAAATATTGACAAGTAAGCATTGACGTCATGGCCTAGTTAGGGGTAGTGCTGACAAATGATAATTGTAGTGGTTGCTCCACCTTAACTCGCGCGAGTCCGACTCGCACTTGGCCGGTTTTTTTTAAATTTAAATTTTTTTTAATATTTTTTTTTTTATATTTTTTGGACATCTTTACACAAATCGACCTAGTCCCACGGTAAGCTCAATTAAGGCTTGTGATGTGGGTACCAGGCGACGATATATATAATAGTTATATACATATAAATACTTAAATACATAGACAGCCATGACCAAGGAACAAATATTTGTGATAAATAAATGCACAAATAATGCCCTCGCCGGGATTCGAACCCGGAACCTCCAGCGTCGTAGGCAGGGTCACTACCAACTAGGCTACGGAGGCTGACGTTTGGAAAGAAACGGGATTTAATACGGAAATTTTCAATTTCATTTCATTTCAATTTTCAACGCTAGGTAGAACACAACTTAAAGCCGAGCCACGCGCATGCGCACATGCTGCACTCACATCCGATGTGGCTTGGCCTTAAGAATGAAGGAGCCACAGTAATTTTTGATTTTATCGAATTTTCAACAACTAGCGTTAGAGCGTCATTGGATACTCACTCTAAACAAGAGAGACATAATAAATTAATAATAATAAATACTAAGCGCGTTGTTTTTCCTTCAGCTTAATATTATTACTGCTAAAGATCTAAACAATTTCACTGGCCGGCTGTTTGTCTTGCAAAAGCCCTAACCTTTGTTTATGTCACGTAACCGCAAAATGCCACGCACAGACTCCGTGCGTTTCGGAATCTTGTAGGTAAGACCGGTAAGGGCTACAGGTAAATAAACATTTATTTCATCATCGTAATTTCAGCTATGAGATGTGGACTGGAGAACATAAGTCTCCCCTTTGGACTTTCACAAACAACGGTTGGAAGAGATCTAAATCCAGCGACTCCTTCGATGTTAATAAGGTCGTCTGTCCAGCTTGTGGGTGGACGTCCTAACTACCTTTGCCAAACTGTGGAATAAAATGATCACTAAAATAAAAAAATTAAATCAAAATAAACCGACTTCAACCAATTACTCCAAAGTACCATCATCACTGTTTAGATTAAAGTCGGTTCAAAAAATATTTATCAAGATCGGTTATTGGCGCGATATTGAGTTATTTAGCAAATGCTTTAATGCAAGTTTATGACTTATATAGTTTTCTCATGAATGCCATTGCCAGAACTGGACCAAATTAAAATGGAATCGGAATCAGCTTTCAAATAAAAAAAGAATCGTCACAATCTGTTGACCCAATCGGAAGTTATGAGGTAACAAACATGAAAAAAATTGCAGTCGAATTGAGAACCTCCCTCTTTTTTTTTAAAGAAAAACTATTATAAAGTCATGTTCATATTTATTCGATTTGGAAGATATTCATGCACACCTTTTATATAACTGGCGTATTATTGTGTTTCGGGTTATTTTCATTATTTTATCAGCTAACTGAAGGGTACACCGTGAAACGGGTTGCACTATTTCTACCGGCACGCATTTGCGTGACGCCGAATTTTTATATTTCGCATCCTGATTCAGCCTCTCGCTCCACTAACCTTATTTGTTTCTACACATATCCCTTTCTGCTGATCGAATGTAGGAAAACAACCTTTATTTTTATACAGCTAAGTGTAAGTTAGCTGTGATTTACGATTGGTAGAGTAAAACCTTTATTGCGAAGTGTCACGGAACGATCCAGGTGTGGAATGCTTTTACACGGAAAACAGAGAGCTTGACGCGCGAGACTTACAAGCAAAGAAACTTCGTATAATCTTCAGGTACACGTATTAAAAACAAGTTTCTAAAGCAGCGTCTTAAGGGTGGTTTTGGGAGCGTAAAGGGGAAGCTACCCTCCTTAAGGTGGTGTAACAGCACCCGTTGCTATTTCATAATGACGTTATTACATGCGATTATGGCGTTCTTGAGTTAATTACATAATTAAATAGCCTTTTTCGACGCTGCTACCGTTTGATTTTTTACAGATATTAAGACAGCACTAAAATGCTGTTTTTATGGGCGAGGAAAACTTTATTCAGGGTAATATTGCGGAAATATTACGGTTACAGGAAAACATTACCGTACACGGGAGGCAACTATTTTTGTAGAAATTCTGTGTTTCTTATTCATAAGCTTGCTCTTTTTAGTTAAAGAATTTTTAGTAAGAAAAGGTAAAGTATTAAAGAGAATAACGTTTGATTTACAGAGCTTTGTTAGGTTTTATGAATAAAATACGGACTGCGCTAACTACCTATTGTGCTCATTTTGTAAGCATGTTTAGTTTTTAATAGGCTTATGATGGTTCTACTTATACCGTTTGTCGGTTAGGTTTTTTTAGGGTTTCGTAGCCAAAATGGCAAAAACGGAACGCTTATAGTTTCGTCATGTCCGTCTGTCCGTGTGCCCGTCTGTCCATCTGTCCATGTGTCCGTCTGTTCATCTGTCCGCAGCATCAGTGGCCGTATAGAAAAACTAGAAAAAAAAATTTTTTTTGGTTACCTCCCCAACTAGTGAAGTGGGGATGATTTTTTTTAATCTGCTGTAATCCTATGGTGTGGGGTATCATTGAATATGTCTTTTAAAAATAATAAGGGTCTATAAACAAAGTATTCTTCTAAAGTCAATATTTCCGGAGATACCACCGAATAAAAAAAATGTGTCTAACTTTAGATCCGTAGGTCCAAATAATAAAAAGAAATCATGAATAATGGGCTTATTAGAATAGTTTAAAATAAAATATTTCGAATATAATCGGCCCAGCCGTTTGTGAATAACTACAAACCCTACATTGAGCATGGCCCGACATGCGCTTGGCCGGATTTTTTAACTCTTACATTCTAATTGCAATCAGAAGGCAATAAAGACAAACGTTTGTTGAGACGATAAAAACGAGACCATGATAATTTTAAGCTTTATAATCTGTCCTTTTCTGTTTACGTGTTGGTACAGTTATCAGTAAATGCGGTCTACCACTTTTTGACTTTGTTACCACTGAGTAGAGGCGAAAAGTGGTAGGCCACTTTTTTCTTGACTTTACAATAGTGGCAGTATTTGCTGACTTAAGCCCGGAATCACACCCGTGAGTTCTTACGGAAGTTATAGGGAAGCAGCTATACAAAAGAATGAGATAGTGATATCCACCTCACATTCCTTAGTATAGTTCCGTATCTACAACTTACGTAAGAATTCACAGATGTAATCCCAGCCTAAGGCCTAAAAGTTTAACCTTTTGACAGCCATTGACGTCTATAGACGACAGCGGAAAGTTATGCCATGGGCCCATGGGCACCAGTGACGTTCATCGCAAGCTAGCTATAACTGCTGGGTACTGCAAATCCTTCATGTTAATATACTAGCTATTACTTATTAACCAGCCTTTTCTTTCTAAGATCCCTCTTAGAATCCCTCAAATTGTCACGTTTCTTCCCTGTTAGCAAGACAAAGAATTACACTTTTAAATGTATAAGGGTGAATCAACTTTTTTCTGTCTGTTATTGCCATGGTTAAATTGGTTAAGGTCGCCTGAGTCACACTGGTTTTATGCAAAATTATGCTACTTAAACTATGCAAACATGCATTTTTTTTAATTTAATAAGCTCTTTTCTTAATGGGCCACCTACAAACAAGGGGTACAAGCATATTTGCATAGTTTAAGTAGAATAATTTTGCATAAAACCAGCGTGACTCAGGTGACCGTAACCATGGCAATAACAGACAGAAAAAAGTTGATTTACCCGAATTATGCTTACTTGTGACACAATTTATTGACCGCTATCACGAGCGGCTACTATTTGCTAGCCACATAAACCGTTATAATATTATATTATATTGATCAATATCATTGCTACGCTTACTTAAATTTTGCTTCGCCATTGTTGTCTAGTTTGAGTGATATTAGGGTTAATTTCCGCCAGGTGCCGCTAGTGAAGCGTGTTAGCATTTTAAAATGTCATGGCGTCTGTCGAAAAGCGTTGGACCGTGTCGCGAATGTGATACGAAATCGATAATGTAGGTAAAAGGTTCTTCCATCACTGTCATATGCGAGCCAAACATGGAAGTTCACATATGTCAGTAAAAATAAGATCAGGTCTTGTCAAAGAAGCATGGAGAGAAGCATAGGGGAGACCAGGTATGAACGTAACAATTTTCAGTTTTTGATGTTTCATATTTTTTTGGTAGCAGTTGTCAAACTTTGCATCTTTATGTGCAATAGACACATATTTCATGTATCGTTTGGTACCAAAATAAGCTTCATACATTGAATAGTTTTACAGAAAAATGGCTCACAGTGAAGGATGGAATTTGTTGCAATTATCCCTACCCCCAGGGCTGGTTGTAACAAAGCATAGGGATAATAGAAACAAAGAAAATAACTATAAAATAATCAATATAATTATGTGTAATTAGTATTTTTAAGTAATCAACAGTCTTACAATATTAAAGACAAACATTAACAATGAATGAATGTAATTAACATTATTATATGAGACGAAATTAATTTATACCTATAGGATACATGAGTAACGTGAGAGCAATCAACTCTCTGTCTTATTCTAAATGGCATATAAACAAATGCTTAGGTGTAATCCAAGGAATCAAATGCTTCCTACATTGTCCTTATTTCTGAGTATACTACTAAGCTAATCATACAATGTACCTAATACGATAAAAAAAATGTGTTTTACTCCTCATCAACAGTGAATATTTGTTTCCAGAAACAAATCCCGCCTTGGGTAAAGCCGCTGAACTTTCAAGTAAAGCTTTCCTTTACTTTACATGTCTATATAAAGTGATGTGAGCTAGTTGGTACGTCTTTGCTGCGTTCCTGTAGGGCATTTTAAAAAAGGATCACCTCAACGGCAGCTAAAGCTATAATTTATATTTTGGTGAACTTCTGTCTGTTGATATTTTGTGTATATTAGACATTCTGCAACAAAAAGGCACTAAGTATATGAGTTATTTCATAAACGCTAGGACATAGGTGTACCGATGAGCCTCCAATTTAGAAATCGGGATGAAAGTAACAAGTTGTTTCAATTATCCCTGGGTATCGAATTTCCAGAATCCCACAAACACGTAGCAAAAAAACGTAAAAAGCATCATTAAAACATTGATTTTCAACCCTCAAACTGTAAATGATTAGTGACTTTACAACACCCATGCAAAACGCAAGCTATAGCGTTTACCATGAAAAATCTAGCTAAGATTGAAAAAATCGTTAAAAACTTACTTTTGACGCATTTTTCTGGGACCATAGCACTACACGCATAACCTGCCGTCACAGCACCGTGGGTGTAACTGAGGTTAGGGGGGAATCGAAATGGCATCTAATGCCCTGAAGGATGTTCGGATAGATGTCGTAGTAAAATTTTAAATGAATTTGTTACGTTCATCCCGCGTTACTTTTATACCTGGTCTCCCCTATTAAATGTAAAAAGGATTCAAAAAGTATCGGCTGAAAAAATTAGAAAAAGGACTAGAGTAACCGATGCTCTATGCCACTGTAAGAAGTTAAAGTGGCGCTGGGCGGGACACATAGCCAGGCTGACGACGGACGATAGATGGACTCGCATATTAACTGCTTGGAGAGGACCATCCGGTACTAGGAAAAGAGGAAAACCTAAAGCGCGATGGAATGACGATATAGTACGACTGGCTGGTGACCAATGGATGCAAAAAGCAAACGACAGAAACGAATGGAAATCACTAGAGGAGGCCTTCACCTTCGAGTAGCGAGGGGTTCTTACTTATTTATCTTTTTTATATATTAGTGTTAGAATTTAAGAATGTAATTTTTACAGTTAAATGCAGAGGAACATTTAAATTTGAATAGAATTAAGAATATTTAAACATCTGTCACACAACTGTTTTGTAAGAAATATAAGGCTTTTTTATTTTTTTTTATTTTTTTTTTATTTATTTATTTATAATGTAGGTAAATGTTTTAAATGTTTTGTTCGATAAGTAATTAGTACAGTCAAGTGCAAACATAGGTATCGAAAGCGACGTTGTTATTACACACAGTTAAAGTGCAATGGGCTGAGATATTATTTTTGAATATTTTTCTGTACACCCCATCAACATTTTCAGCTTCAGTAGCATGTACCCGTCGAGCTTTGGCCGAGGGTGCTCCATTAGAGGAACCTGTTAATGGGTCGAAATATGTCGAGCAATCATCGACTTAAATACGTGAGTATAACCCAGCTCGATAATATTTTCATATGTTCAGTAGCCTGGTTGATAGTGATTAGTGCCTACAAAGCAGCAGGTTCCGGTTTCGAATACCGGCGAGGTCATTATTTGTGTATTTATTAAAACAAATATTTCTTCCATGGTCGAGGTTGTCTATGTATTTAAGGAATAGATAGGTACTTGTATTTGTCTATCATGTACTAGATTCTGACTAACCAAATGCATTATATCGAGCACGCACTGATATATTGGAGCGAGCGCGATGGCCTACTTTACGTATCGAGTAAAACCTAACACCTATCCGTTACTTGATAAGTTGATAACTCATGTTACGGTTACTGTTATGCTATTCTCTTATTCACACATTCGACGCTGCGTTCGTCAACGAGCTCAATGACGAGACAGCCTTCACTTCGACGTAGAGCGCAGCGCTGCGAAAAACGGTATATTCACTAACATAGAACAGCTCGTCGTCGAACTGTAGGCGGTAACTCTCGACGCAGTGTAGTTCCAGCTCACGCCACATTCGTCGCCGCGCGCTAGTGTCGTTTAAAGTGCATTAATAGTGAATACCATTTTTAGGCTCGACGCTGCCGCAGCGCTGACACAGCGCTGTTAGTAAGGCGGTTTCCTTAGTGATAGCACTGCTGGTCAACATTATTGCTAGATATTGCATTCATCAAAATCTTACCGACCTATGTCTACCTAAAAAGCACTCGCAATTACCCGCATTGTGTACCAATTTGCTCAGAAACTCAAAGATTCCTATCAGTGCAATCCCCGAATTTCCCAATTGCTAGCGAAAATAAAACAAAACAGTTAAAACACCTGATAGCAATTTAAAACCCCTAAGTGTGAAACGGCATTTCACAAACTGCCAGTCATGGGACATTATTCCCCAATCAATCCGCTCAGTAACACCTAATGTCACGCTCTAATATGTCTTAAATACACACGATTTTATTCTTAAAGGGTAGGAACATAAGGCAGTGAATGGCGTGAAGTGGAATAAACATTAGAGTGACAGTGGAAATAATTCGTCTCCCGCGAACGCGATCTTGCTCGGGATTGCAGCGGAATCTCAATGAGATCAATGAGTCGGATTCGCCCTGTAGAGTTACAGTGTTTTAAGAACGATTCACATTTGACGCGTCGCACCACCGAGTCCGTACTAAAGACATTAAACATTAAATCGTAAATTTCAGGACTTTGAATCAACATCACATCACATCATCAGCCTATCTCAGTCCACTGCTGGACGTAGGCCTCTCCTATTAACTATGCGTATAGACGTATTAGGAGGTAAATGCCCACAATCGCCACGCTGAGCAAGCAAATTGGGCGAGCGGAATAATGTGTCCACTATGATGACGCTGGCGATAGGGTGATGGCAAATGTATTATTGCTGCCGTCACTATACGTCGTCACCACTTTGAATAGACCTGTATTAAAAAAAATAATCATAGTGATAGAGAAAGCTAGGTGCTCGGAATTTTTTGATGCTTATCGCAGTGGGCAGATGGTTACAGCAAATCACATTGTATGTATTGCCGATGTCACACTTACGGAAGAATTTATAATTGCGGCAAAAATACAAAGGCAAGTTGCCATAGCAACATCACGTAAAACTGTATGGAAGTTGATGTGACACTGTTATCTCATCTCTGAGTGTTTTTAAATTTCTGGCCCACTCAGTTTTATGAGACCAGCTATATATAGTGTTATTGCATTGTGATTAAAATTACGAAAGTATTGTAACTGAATTATGAACCAAGAGGTTATTGAATTAAAACTTTCTTTAGACATAACGTAATAGCTTTTGTAGAGCCTAGGTCTCCATTAGACGTACCTAGTGACTAAAATATTCACGTGAGTTTAACCGTTTAATTACATTTATAACCAAGATGTTGTTGATTCTTAGTTTAATGATTATTTAGATGAAATAAACCTATGTCAATAAATGAAAACGAAACGATAAATTAAATTCAGTAAATGATAAAATAAATTAATTTGATAAAAAGTAATCATTAAGTATCTTTTTATACCCAACAGGGTATAAAAAGGTAGTTAATGATATTTTTTATGATTATTTGTTTGCCTTACGAGTATTTTGTTTTGTTAGAAAATACGTTTTGATCAGGCTCATAATATGTGCATCGTACATAACAGCTTTGGTTTCATTGTGTACTCGTGTGTGGCAGTTAGTGTAGTCCGTTGTAAATGCGAAGCACTTACAATGTTTCACTGGAGCTATTCGACTCTAGATACGAGCCCTGACTTACATACAACACCGCTACCATGAGCAGGCATGGACGTTTCATACCACGAACAGGCGACAGGAACCAAATAGGTACTTCAAAAAATTAAAAAAAACGTAAATTTCGAGAATCGAGCTTAAACCGGAGCATGACGTAAAGAACTTAATAACTCGACATGAAAAGTAGAGGAACTTTGAACTTTAATTTGACATAATATTAAATTCCTTTTCCTTTGACAAAATATCTCGAGTTATCAAGTTCTTCACGCCATGCACCGATTAACAATGTATGAAGTAGATGTTAAACAATACATTTTTAATGATACCTACTCATACTCATTATATAATGAGCCCAAAATGCATTTGTACATATCTTGAGTAAATAATACTTTTTAAGTTACAGTACAATAACTTTTGATTGCACTTCAAAGACGGAACAAATAAAAAGTATGTACATATTTCAAAGAGGTAAACAAAAGTTACTGTTCTATTCTGTTACTGTTTAATTCTTTTGGTGTGAACGTGTGAGGTTATGTTCACGCGGTCAACTCTTGGTACGAATACTAGTAGTAGGCAAGTTAACGAGTTCACAGATGCAAATGCATTTTAGTACCTACTACGATCTTCTTGCAACTGGATTACCATTAAAGTGATGTATTATTTAACACAGGATTGATAAGGCTTTGGGGATAGCTCACGGGTAGCTAAATAAGATAAAACAATCATTTTTAAGGTCCTCATATTTAGGTATTCATAACTGATTGAGATTCTAACGGAGCGAAACATGTCAGCATGTTTCGACTTATAAAACGTGAGTAACCCGCATAAAACATGATTTAGTATGAGGTCTTGTTTATAACGAATTAATGAAACTCATGTTTGAAAATTGTATCGGTACTGATACAAAGATCAAACTTACCGATTTTATAAAATGCTCGCCCATATTTTGATTTTGTTGATAAGAAACATCAAAACACTATCGAATTATCGATTGTAAAAACCAAAAGCTTGTCTCTTCCTGTAAATCAGTCAAAAATGGTCAAATTGGTGACCTAACTATGTTATTATTTCATGATTAGAAAAACTGAAAAAAAAAACAGTAATCACGTAATAATTACTGATGTGACGCGCATTTTATTTGTTGGTTTTTATGTTGTATAACATAAGATTACATTTTAGGGACCAGCTTATGGGTGTTACTATGCGATTTTTTTACGCGGTTTTAGTGTTCATTACCAACGCCACTTTATTTTCCGTTTTATAAAAGCAAACGAGACTATTATGCCAGAACACCAGACAAACATGCGTCTGCTACAAGATAACCGAAAATGACTCCACTATTTATACGCAGATCGTCAATAATTTGAGAATGGTAATGAATTGATTGGTGCGAGTAATCGCATAGAACTACCCTTATATGAGATTTGTGTGTTATCGGTAGCAATACACACATCCCGCTGGTCTGGGTAGGACTAGGACCAATTTAAACTTTCGTGAGACATAATAACTATAAATATAATTAGCCTCTGTAGCCTCTGTAGCCTAGTTGGTAGTGACCCTGCCTACGAAGCTGGAGGTTCCGGGTTCGAATCCCGGCGAGGGCATTCTTTGTGTATTTATTTAACACAAATATTTGTTCCTTGGTCGTGGCCGTGTATGTATCTAATGTATAAATATCATCATCATCATCATCAAAATTTAAGAGCTTTGCTCTTGTCGGTGGAGTAACCGCCATTCCTCTCTCTCCATTGCCAGTTTCTTGAGGTCCCTATACGACTCGACTGCGACTTTCTCCTTCACTTGGTTTAAGTAAGTTAGTCTAGGTCTTCCTCTTCCTCTCTTGCCCTCAATTTTTCCCTCTAGGATGTTTATGAAGAATCTGTCGTGTCGTAACAGCTGGCCCATCATCATGCCTCTTCTATTCGCTATTGTCTTTAGCAAACACCTTTTCTCTCCTACCATGCTCAAAATCTCTTCGTTCGTCTTTCTTTGCATCCAGCTGATCCTTTCCATTCTACGCCAACACCACATTTCGAAGGCTTCCAGCCTTTCTCTGTCTCTTTGTGTCAGCGTCCACGTCTCACTCCCATATAACGCAATGCTCCAGATGTAGATTTTAATTAGGCGTTTTTTTGCAGTCCTTGATATGCGTGCTTTAAGAAGGTGTTTTTTGTTATTGAACGCTTTTTTGGCTATAGCAATTCTCTGTATGATGTCAGCAGTGCATCTGGAGTCATTGGTAATGATGCTTCCTAAATATTTCTTTACTTGTTCTATTGTCATATTTCGAATTGTGATTGGGTTATTATTTACGGTTCTGCGTTTAGCGATAGTGATGGTTTTAGTTTTACTGCAGTTTATCTTAAGTCCGATCGAATTGAAAACTTCATCCATTTTTATTACTAATTGCTGTAACTGATTACTATCTTCGGCGAATGCTGCGATGTCGTCTGCAAATCGAATGAATTGAATGTTTACCCCATTTACCTTAACGCCCCCTAAATTTGACTCTTTTACTACCTGTATGGCCCGTTCTACGAAAATATTGAATATGAGAGGTGAGAGTGGACACCCTTGTCTGACCCCTTGTTTGATCTTGGCCCTCCCCTTCTCTTCTCCCACTTCAATGACGGTCTCCTGGTTCTTATACAGTTCGTATATAATTTTTGGGTCTCTGTAATCGACTCCGACCTCCTGCAGGATACACATCATAATTTTCCAGTCCACTTTGTCAAAAACCTTTTCGAGATCTATGAATGCTACATGTGTGTCCAGATTTAACTCTAGCCGTCTGTCAATTATTAACCTAAGAGCTAAAATGGCCTCTCTTGTACCCTTATTCTGTCTAAAGCCATATTGATCTGGTCCAAGGTGGTTTTCGGCTATTGGTCGCAATCTGTTCTGAATTATTTTTAGAAGTATTTTGGATGCTTGTGAGATGAGACTTAATGTTCGATGTTCTTCACATTTAAGCGTTGTATAAATATATACGTATTTTATCTATTATATAATATCATCGCCTGGTACCCACATCACAAGCCTTAATTGAGCTTACCGTGGGACTAGGTCGATTTGTGTAAGATGTCCCAAGATATTTATTTATTTAATTAAACGGTTAAACTCATGTTTATTTAGTCACTGCGCGCAACATGTTATTTAGTCAGTAAGCGCTCCGATTGCGAGTTGCTTGGCAACTTGACATGAACAAGTTCAGTGCTTGGCAATGGAGACCTAGGCTCTCCGAAACATGTCGCGCGCAGTGACTAAGTACACGTGAGTTTCTTCTTCTTCTTCTTCTTTGCTCATTCCCACCGTTTAATTATATTTATTACTAAGAGCAATCATTAGACTTCTCCTCTTCTGAAAGCTTCACTTTTTCAGCGGGTACCACACATCTTTACTTTTTTTAAAACGTCATAGCATTAGTCATATAACACAATTTTCTGCAGTGCCTTCGCGGAGCAAAAATATCTGCCCAAGTATCCTATCCGGCAGATCAATAGCATTTGACCTTTTCCCGTGAAGGATGACCAATTTGGAGGCAGGTGCCCGACAAACGTGATCTAGCTTCGACCTGTGTTCTTACTACGAGCTGGTGGCGTGAGACTGTATCGATCGCATAACTTAATTTTCATCACACTGCCATTGCTCACAAGCTCTTTTGATCTCAATGGGCAAAAAAAATGTCCCATGGATATATTCCTTTTGTTGTTTTACCTTTTTCCGTACACTTTGTATGGCGATAACAAAGGAAGAAATCCGGAAAATGGAAAGTTTGATACATTTTTTTTCTCTTTTGGGATCCAAAGAACTCGTGATTCTGAGTAGAACTGACTCATAATGTACCCATAAATTCAAAATTGTGAAAATGGTAAAAATAAAAAGAAATGCTCGAGTATGACTTTGCAAGTATCCCGCTTGCCCAGGGTGGCGTGGGCAATGCGTCCATGCACATAGGCTAATGAGAGGCCGTTGTCCAACAGTGGACTGATATAGGCTGATGATATGATGTGTGTACTATGAACTGCCGCCGTGAGTTTATCGCGGACTTACTTTGTATTCATCGTATCAGCATATTGATGCGAGTGAAAGTAAATCCTCGTTAAACTCATTGCGGCAGCTCATGATAAAACCACTGGTCATCCTGCGAGGATTCAAGCGAGCGAGAGGGACAAAAATACGCATATCGATACTGTTAGCTCACACCGCCAAGTGATGGTATGGACATCGTCACGTCCTGCCCTCGTTTTATTTTGATCTTCAAGTTTTTCAAGGTATTATATTGTTACGTCATCGTGAGAAGTAGGGGCTAAAATTTAGGGAGGTAAGGTTAAAAATATTTTGGAAGACCCTTGAAGACACTTCAAATAGTAATCTAGATTATATAAAAACACGATGAATAGAAGAATAAAAAACTAAAGATTCTTTGAAGTATAGTCGTTAGGTATCAAAAGAAAACAACAGTCTGCTTAAATTAAATCTTACGCTTACCGCCGTAAAAAACTTTGATGGTTAATTTACTGCTGTAAAAAGCAAGTACGAAACTGTAAAATTCTTGTATTGTTTCTCCGAGCCAAAAAGTACCTTTATTGATTGACGATGTTAGTATACACACTTTGCCATTTGTACTTTTTTGTTATATTATGCAATAAAGTTTAAATAAATACAGTTGCGCCATACGTATGGACAAACTTTAGAATGACTTCATCCTTTTGTGTTTCAAAGCTGTATATAAGCCATTCAAACGTTTTACACAATGTATGGATTAGATACCAGCTAGCGTTTTCCTTAGCAAGATACAATCCTGAATATCTGGTACGATATGCCCTGAGGTTGAAATCCTGAGTCCGTCATGGCAGACTGCTCCGTTCAGTCACTAGGGGAAGTCATAGATAACTTACGAAGATAGGTAACGAACTAACGAATAAGAATAGTGTAAAAGCGAATGATCCTTGCTTGGGTACATAATATACCTATGCAAGAGTTTAGTATTACATCATCAGCCTATCTCAGTTCGTCACTGCTGGACGTAGACCTCTCTTATTAGGAGGTAAATGCTCATAAGTAATCATCACGCTGCATGGACAAGCGGATTGGCGATCGCAGTAATGTGGCCACTATGATGACGCTGCTCTGCCCATCATCAATATTTTATCAAAGAACTTCAATCCCTTAGCCGGCTCTTACGAGCCGAAAGAGAAGAGTCGGGGTGGTGACAAACGTATTCTTACCACCGTCACCACACGGCCAATAATATAGAGGGTTCACAACCATACTTAACTTTTATCCAAACCCTAAATAATGCATACAGAAAATGTTAACCAAGAAAATACAACTCCATTTCCACAAATAACTTTTTCATTCCAGGTGAAAGCTAAATAATTGTAATACTTTGGAGCATTGTAGGATGATATGAAGAGGAGTCTATGAATTTAAATCTAAGGTCTAGGCTAACTTAACCAGATGGATGTCTCACAAAGTAATAGCAAAACGTCGTATTAGTCCAAGAGCCTGTGAACCCTGAGAGTAACGGTCTTCCTGTAAGGTTAGAAATTTGTATACTAACGGTTTATGGAATTCTAAGAGCAATAGCCATGACCTGGCAGGCGTCAGCCCTGCACGTCATCAGGCCCTTTAGTTTTTGAACTGTTAAGTAAATTGGATTTCAAAACTTGTTTCTGTAAGTTTGAAAAATTTATAGGATAAAGTTAATTTATTGGACATCTTAAAAAAAAATTGACAGGCGATTACAATAAGCAGAAGTATATGACAGGTCAATTAGAAAATGCACAGTTGATGAGGTAAAATAAACTTCATTCTGTATACTCGAAATTTTTATATGTCTTCAAATAAACGTCTCGGAGTAAGTATGTGCAATGCCAGGCGGTTTTGAACAGCATAAGACCTTGCCAGGCAAGGAGACAGTTAAGTAAATTGGGTTTCAAAACTTGTTTCTGTAAGTTTGAAAATTTAACAGGATAAAGTTTATTTATTGTACATCTTAAAAATAAATTGACAGGCGATTACAATAAGCAGAAGTATATGACAGATCGAATAGAAAACGCACAGTTGATGAGGTAAAATAAACTTCATCCTGTATACTCGAAATTTTTATATGTCCTCAAATAAACGTCTCAGAGTAAGTATGTACAATGCCAGGCGGTTTTGAACAGCATAAGACCTTGCCAGGCGAGGGGACAGTTAAGTAAATTGGGTTTCTTAACTTGTTTCTGTTAGTTTGAAAATGTAATAGGATAAAGTTTATTTATTGTACATCTTAAAAATAAATTGACAGGCGATTACAATAAGCAGAAGTATATGACAGATCGAATAGAAAACGCACAGTTGATGAGGTAAAAAAATCTTCATTCTGTATACTCGAAATTTTTATATGTCTTCAAATAAACGTCTCAGAGTAAGTATGTACAATGCCAGGCGGTTTTGAACAGCATTAGACCTTGCCAGGCGAGGGGACAGTTAAGTAAATTGGGTTTCTTAACTTGTTTCTGTAAGTTTGAAAATTTAATAGATAAAGTTTATTTATTGTACTTACATCTTTTAAAAAAATACAGGCGAGTAATCGCTAGTTAGTCGCTAGTAGTAGTAGAGTAGTTGCTAAGGGCGTGCGATTGAGAGGTGCAACTGTCCCCTCGCCTGGCAAGGTCTTATGCTGTTCAAAACCGCCTGGCATGGTACATACTTACTCTGAGACGTTTATTTGAAGACATGTAAAAATTTCGAGTATACAGGATGATGTTTATTTTACCTCATCAACTGTGCGTTTTCTATTCGATCTGTCATATACTTCTGCTTTTTGTAATCGCCTGTCAATTTATTTTTAAGATGTACAATAAATAAACTTTATCCTATTAAATTTTCAAACTTACAGAAACAAGTTTTGAAACCCAATTTACTTAACTGTCTCCTCGCCTGGCAAGGTCTTATGCTGTTCAAAACCGCCTGGCATTGCACATACTTAGGGGAGACCGGGGCAAAATGGGATAGTTAAGAGAAAAATCGACTGATTATGAAAATTATAATGTTTATTAAAAATCTCTTACAATAAAAGCAACTCTTATAGTTTTAGCAAACATATATTTTATCTTTTATGGCACTAAATCACTTGTTTTTTTTGCAATTAGGAACTGTTTGTTACGTGTCGAATATCCCGTATTGCCCCATCGTTGGGGCAAAATGGGAAACGCTATGGGGCAAAACGAGTACACCTTTAATCGGGTTGGCAACCTTCACAAATGTGTGCCTCTTCATCATCAGAATTATCAGCACATCGAGCCTTTCCCACCCGTCGTTCTAAGGTTAACTTGGGCACGTTATATGCAGCTGAAGCTCGAAGAAACCCATTATCTCTGAAAGCACTGCTCTTACTGCTTTTCTCATATCGTCCTCTTCCCATGTTTGACGTTCTGTCTTACGCTTATAATTTCGTACCATTTTAACTGCAAACAAATATAAAACAGAAATTATCAATGTACTATTTACACCTATGGGGCAAAACGGGATAGTATCCCATTTTACCCCGACCATTTTGCCCCAACGGACAGATTTTACAAAAATATCAACAGTTCTAACCTGCGAAATAATTGTTCGTAAAAGCAACCTAAATTCGTTAGTTTTACACTGATGCAACATGTATATAGTAAGGAATAACTATAGCACTGATATTTACCTTTATGCCCATCGATCAACACCAAAGAACTTCTTAGCAAATCACCAAAAATCTGTTTTTTCTTGCTGCTCGACCAAAACAGGTAGTGACACGCACCCGCCGCTTTGACTCGTGTGAGGCGACTAAAGTTGTCGCGAATGGCGCTGTGTCGCGCTCTATTGCGCGCACCAGTTACGCACACAAGTACATTTCCCGTTCTGCCCCGAGCTTCGTTTTGCCCCGGTCTCCCCTACTCCGAGACGTTTATTTGAAGACATATAAAAATTTCGAGTATACAGGATGAAGTTTATTTTACCTCATCAACTGTGCATTTTCTATTTGACCTGTTATATACTTCTGCTTATTGTAATCGCCTGTCCATTTTTTTTTAAGATGTACAATAAATTAACTTTATCCTATAAATTTTTCAAACTTACAGAAACAAGTTTTGAAATCCAATTTACTTAACAGTTCAAAAAATAAAGGGCCTGATGACGTGCAGGGCTGACGCCTGCCAGGTCATGGCTATTGCTCTTAGAATTCCATAAACCGTTAGTATACAAATTTCTAACCTTACAGGAAGACCGTTACTCTCAGGGTTCACTGGCTCTCCAGCTATATGTGCGTATTCGTTAGTAACAACGAATTCACACGCACAACACGATTTCGATTTTCGGTTTAGTGGAGAATTGCAAACCGCAGCCAACGTGATCTGCCGAAACTAACGTGTAACTGACTAGTGATTGATGCGTTGTGGAGTGCGTTAGGTTAGGGTTCTACGCAAATGTTGCAATGGATGCCATAACTTAGGTACATATGCAACAGCAGGGCCCTATTTCATCAGAGTACGACGGTATTATGAAATCGGAATCAAAAGAGGATTCGAAAGTCGTAATAAAAAATAATATGATTTCGACATTGAAGTGTTTTGATAAGTGACAATATTTTGTTCAGAGTAGAAAAAGATACGCTTCATACAATAAAAAAAACAAGCAGTTATTCAGTATTCTAAATTATCAGCTAAAAACATTCTAAATTATGAGCTAAGAAGGATAGGTGAGTTCACTTATTGATATAGACTTTCAATTAACATTTTCATTGCGGACGAGTGCTACGCGCTACGCTCGTAGCCGATCCCATGATTTTTCCGCTTCGTAGCGAAAATGGGCCTCCCACAGAGAACTCCCCTCTGGAGTTCCCCGCGCTCAATGTGTTAATGCTCATATTATATCAACATTAAAAATAAGATATATAAATAAGAATGAACGGTCTGACATGTTCTTGTCACACGTGCCGCTATGATATTAAAACCTAAGCTCTCCAAAACAAAACAGCTGAATTGTGTTCAAAAATAAACAAACAGAACATCATGTGAATTCGCTTACAGTGTAACCAAAACGCCACATTTGATTTTCCCGCTCAAGACATTACCCATCGCCTTCATATCCCGTGTGGCTCAGCGGAGCGGGAAACAATTTCCTTCTGAGGCAATTTAAAAATATGCCTGCTACCTCAAATTATCAGACGTGAAAACTGCCAAGCTATTGTTTGTTTACACCACGATCCTATTTACATTGGTATTTTTTCTACTCGTTACCTGTAAGCACAATCATAATATTACACCGAGTTCGCTATTTAACTATAATGAATTCATAACACAACGCTATGATGAATTTGACAAAGTTGCTTTTTAAGCAAAAACACACATCAGTGTGTGGCCAACTCAGAACTGCATTTCGTTTCAGCGTATTTATTTCATTAATTAGATTTGTTTACTTATTTTTATTGAGTCTTAGAAAAAATATTGTCAGAACAGTGTGAAAAAGCTCTCAAGCAGACATGTTATGACACGAAAACACATTTATTTATGACATGAAAAACACTTTTTTGTCTAATAGGAACAGCTTCAGCTTAAAAATTACTTGAAATAAAATTGTTTTTTTAATGATTTTCAATATGATACGCGCGAAAGATGACCATGTCAGCATTAATTTTTTCTAAGTTAGAATTTTATGGATCTCATAGTCTTTGTTCGTGCCTTCTTTGCCAAATGGCAATAATAATTATCAATGTTTTGTTTAATGATAATATGCATATTATGTTTTTATACTTTTTGGTGAATTTGCAGTCAGTGTACAGTCAGCTTCAGAGATATGTGACCCCCCTAACTTGAAAAGTTTAAGGTGGTTCGTTTTTCATACTAATATATTTATTCAAATATGGGTAAATGGAGCATAGTTTTACAATGAAATCACTTAAATCGACAATCATTTTTATATTTGTTTGCGGCAAATTATGTTTCTGTAATATAAAGGGTCGAATAATAGCTTAAATTAGTACTTTATTTTAATAAAGATTTGTCAATATGTGGGTGAACGACGACAGTGTCATACACCAATCGTACGTTCGGCGTGTGCGTTGGAAAGCGACGTTGCCAGTTAGCTGGAAATGCTACGTTGCCGCTCTGCCCTAACGCATTTCGCATGTTATTTATTTTTCAACAATATCAAACGCAAGCGTTGCTAATGTTGCCATATAGGCCATATCCCCACGCAAAAGCCGAACGAAAGACCTTTTATTATAGAAATTATACCTATACATACTAGTTACATTTAATGTTTTTATAATAGATGTGCGTACTAAATGATAGTCTCGTGGAACTGAACGTAAAACCTATTTGGCAAGGCAACACTAAATTCAAATGTCACTCTGATTCTAAATCACCGGCAGTACTTTATCGTTTTACCATTTGTTTATACCTACAAATTCGAATTGACGCTAAATTGCCTACGATTGTTTGAAATATCTCATAGCGTGCAGTGATTTACATGAGGATTTATTATACGTTTGTATATTATGTAGCCACAAACGTCCCGGAAAGGCTATAAAAAAACCACCGATACTCGGGCCTGAAAAAAACTTGTAAGCGAAGCCTTGGAGAAATGATACTACAAGTATATTACGGAGAAATCAAAAGGTAAGTTCTGTAGAGGCTGACTTGCTGGATATCTTTCCTCCCAGTATTCAAACAGTTTTTTTTATTATATATTTCCACTATTTTTATAACAAAAATGTTTCGATGTTTATTGTTTTCGCAACAACTGCTCATCGGATTGGAATAAGGAAACTTGACATGTAAATAAATAGTAATATATATTATATTATAAGAATAATATTATTATTTTTTATATAAATACCGGAAACGTTAGTTTCCCGAGGGATGATGAGTTCCAGGCCTTGAACTTTTAAAAATATAACCATTTTGTAGATACTCACTGAACCTGTTTTGAACCCAGGTTCCCTCCCTAACTTCGCAGTCAAGTTCACCACCACCTAACTAGACAAAGCTTGTGTTGTATTTTTTATTCCAGTAATCATCACACGCCATTTTAACGATGAGTATTCTGATTTCAGATCCAGGGCCAACTGCAGGTGTCACAATATGTGTAGATGCGTGAGGCTCACTTCCAAGCAACACACACAACGTCAAGCAATCTTCCTATATCCATGTATAAAACCAGATAAACGTAAAATAGAAATAATAAATAAAAATAATATGATATGATGTAAATAAAACACTGAATTTATAAATTGATCTGTTTTCTTTATCTATGTATTCCGCACGTGATTAGAATGGGAAGGAATCTAATAATTAAAGTGACTAGAAATATCTAATATAATTATATCTACATATGAAAACTTATCTGACTGAAGTCATCGAATAGATTCCGTCCCAATCTGATTGGACACCTATTAGGTTAGGACATCCAGGCCCGTTTTTTAGTATAATAGGCTATTTGAGATTGACCATGCAAAAAATACCGGAACTGGATGCCATAACATCACCTGAAAACGTTTTTGGTGAGTAAATATATAAGGCCACCAAAATTAAACTTAGGTTTGTAGTTCAGGGACCAATAACCACAAAACTTTACAAGCATACAAATGTACAAAATTGACAATTATTTGTTTCGGAATTTATACAATTTTGTAGAATTATACGCTTGTAAAGTTTTGTGGGATAGGCCACAGGTTATTTATTTATTACTGAAAAAAATGAAATTATAGGTAAAGTATCATTAAAAAAAATAAAATGTCATGTAATGTAAAGTAAAAGATATATTGAACGTAATTTCAAGATTTGAACCTTGGTCCTAATGAATGTGCGACAGACGGTCATCCAACTAGCCTAATCCAAGTTCAATACACGTTCCGAAATAAGCAATCGGTTTCGTAAATGAATAAGGGTTTGAATGTGTGTGTGCATACTGCGCAGCCGCGGCAGCGTTTCGTATTTATTCAAATAAACTTATTTTGTAAATTGAACCTCACCTGAAATTTAGTTGGCCACATTAGAAACAGCAGTTTATTTGCGGCAAACATATTACTTATTAAAAATATTTCTATTATCATACATAAAATATAAAAATACGTAGAATTCGCGCCACCTATGCACTATAACGCCATCTATTGGCGTTGTAGTGCCTATAGCCCACCTAACGAAGACCAAAAGTTGCCTATCGGGGGAAATAACTCGTGTATAAGCGAATTTTGGCATAGTTGTAGGGAATGGTGTTTTAAACCACGTACTAAAAGTACTGGTGGCTAGGGGTGGAGCTAACGGGGGGAGGGGGGTGTAAAGGTCCTTATTTTTAAATTTTCGTAAATAACTCTTAAACCGTGACTTATAGCAAAAAACGGTCTCGTACATAACTAATCTACATAAAATTCTCTACAAAAAAGTATAAGCATGTTTCCTCTGGGATCAATATGTCATGAGATAAGAAAGCACGAAGATGGACACAAAAGAAATAAACACATTTGTTTAAGTAGGTATGGCAAATACAGAATGCTCGCAAGCATTCCAAAATATTTGAATGCTCAATTCCTGACCATATTTAGAGTCTTTAATGTTATATAAAATTTCCTGGCTTCGGCTTAGTTTCAGAGATAATCAACCTCGTCATAAAACTTCTTCTTGATTACAATGCTACCACAATGTGTTTTAAGATTACCACACCTTTTGCCTGGCAATCAAAAAATGGGAATAAACTTGACGAAATAACCAGTCCCTAAAAAAATATTTGAATAAATAATTTTAACAAATTGTTGTTATGATAAAAAGTACTGGAAATGTTAAAAAGTATGCAAAAAGTCTAAAAAAAAAGAAAAAAAAATTTTTTTTTGGTGGTATTTGACATTAGGTCTCATAATATTTTTTGTTTATTTTGATATCTGGAATGCATACTTAAAATCTTTTGGAATGCAACATTCCACTGTGCCGCTAGCGGGGATCGATCCATAGACCTTAGTGATATGCCCGGTCTTACTCCGCCATACATTAGACCGGCTGTCATGCCACTGGGCTACGGATGCAGTTGCATATGGATGCAAAAATTCGAACCAGTTGCAGGTGTCGCAAAGTGCAAATGGCTCCAACTAACTATCATATATATGCGTCCCTGTTTGGCAAGCTTGTGTTACGTTATAGTATTGTCTTTGTTTATCAATATTTCCCTGCCCTCATATCATTTTCGAAGACGCTTAACAACGACTTTAAGTAATCACATTAAAGGTTAAAAATCAAGAGCAGGTAATTCAGTTTTGGGATTTCATGTAGAAAAACGCCATTTGAGGGCAAGTTATAATTTGTAGTCCAAGTCATACCTGTCTCTGTTGTGTCGAAGCAATTACATTTTGTGAACTTTCTTTGCATTTTCAAGAAATTTATTTTAACAACTCACGTTTTTTTTTCGATTTTTGATCAACAATATGGTGCGACTAACAGTTTTTATGAAAGCCAAAATCGTAAATCTCTGGGAAGAAAACAAAAGTATTAAGGAAATAGCACGAACGTTAAATATTACGGTAAGTAACTATTGTAACTAATGAGATTTTTTTCACTTTACTGAATAAATGTAAATGTAAAATTGGATTAGCCAATAAGATAAGCTAACAGATGTATTGTGTGAAGATATATAATAGTTATTAATTATTATAGATAATATACCTATTTGATATATTTTTTAACAGGGTCTGTTTAGAAAAATCCCTAACAAACAAAACACATCGTGTATTTTTTAGTTAGGTAACTTAAGATTGTTTCTCCATAATGAGTGTGTTTTTAAATGTCTTTATACAAGATCGAGGCTTACCAATGTATTTCCACTTCTTCAAGAATTGTCCTATAGGTATATATATGTTAGTATTTTTTTTCTGTTACTTTATTTAGAGTTTAAGTAAGGTTTTAAAATAAAATCAGTATATTACTTTTTTTCCCGAGTCTGCTGAAAACGTAGTAGGTATGCCTAATACGCATTATGCCAACCGAGAAATAGTCGCACAAAGACTTAAGGCTATTTTGTGTTCAGTTATTTTACAGATTTGTAAAATTAAAAATATAATGATTATATTATATTTACATATTGTTTTACGCGTATTTTCATTTGCAGAGAATCACAGTTCGTAGGTGGTTAAGACGTTTCCAAAAACAGGGAGACGTGGAATGTGAGAAACCAGGTCCCCGTCCTACAGCTTACACTGATGAGTCTGAGCGTCATCGTAATATAGTGAAAATACATACTGATGCTCCATTTACCAGTACTCGCACTACTGCGGAAACTTTTGAAGTGTCACTTAGCACGGTTAGAAGACACCTTCATGCTGCTGACATACACAACTATAAGCCAGCCAAAAAAATAAGTTTAACTGAAGGACATCGAAACGCACGTATAACGTTCGCAAAAAAATACGAAAATTTCGATTGGGAGAACGAAATCGTCATTTTCACAGACGAAAAATGTTTTAAATCCGACAAAGATGGCCGAAAAATATTGTGGCGGAGAAGTGGAGAGAGGTTCAACCCCAAAAATGTGCTAGACCTTAGAACAAGCGGAAGGATAACGTTAGGTAAAATATATATATTTTTTTATGTTATGGATTGGTATGAGAGGGTAAACGATATTTATCAGAGTAACTTTTTTTCAGCGTATTATGGGTGGATGTCGTCCATGGGCCCTGGTGAGCTTGTAGAAGTTGGAGGCCGAATGAATGGTAAACCATACCTTGAGGTATTGCGTGACGTAATGCTGCCATCAGTTCGCGTCGCCTACCCTGAGGGCCAAATTTATTTAGTGCAAGACAATAGTGCCGTGCATCGGTCCCATGTAGTGCAAAACTGGTTGTCTTCTCAGACAGATATTACAGTGTTCGATTGGCCTTCGAAAAGTCCTGACCTAAACCCAATAGAGAACTTGTGGGGTCAAATGGTGCTTAACTGGGACCCTACCCAAGTTAGATCAAAAAAAAATCTAGATGAAGAAGTTCACCGGACCTGGGAATTGTTGAGGATACCTGTTCTAACATGGTGACGAGTATGAAAAGCCGATTAAAGCAAGTTGTAGAAAGTGACGGATATTCTCTTCGCTATTAATTACCTACTCACACGCATCTGGTAACTGTAGTTATCAGCCATCACCCTTATTACCTAGGAGATAGAGGTCAATAAATATTCTCAAGCGGGTGATTAATATACCTAACTCTTGTGCTTCCATTTGTGTTATAGGTATTTCTCCACTATTGGCGAAATAATTATCACAGGCAAGTTAAAACAAATGAATAAATCTTCCGTGTCAGACATGTTATTCATGTCATTAAGGTCGATAATAACTCGACAGGTTTAGAATCTGTTATACCTATTAGAAATAGAATGATGGGAGTAACCTTGCATTTTAAAAGTATTCACACAAATTAATTAACTAAACTTATTAGAAAGACACATTAGCATTCAATTACATACCTATTCAAATAAAATAGTTAACATCATGAACGAGTGAGATTGTTCAAAATATTAACTTATTGTTTTTTCCCTAATAGTTAGGCCCCGAAAATAGTCTTTGCAATAAAAAAAGATTTGACGCACGGTTTCAAAAACAGTTCCCTGTATGTATTTTAAAGATATGTAATTTAAAGCACAATTGTATCATCAGCATCACATTTTATACGACATTATTGTCTCTAAATGTGGTCAGGAATACACTGTTAAAATCCGTCGGCCTATGCAGGCCCACGGTGTATATAAAACGCGTCATCATTATCTTCAGTGTGTTATTCCCGGCTTATGCCATGGCTCAGTTAGCCTGGGGTCCGCTTTGACAGCTAATCCCAAGATTTGGAGAACGGTGCATATAAAACGCATATTTTTTTTAATTGGAAATTTATATATTGATGAACTACAGTTCCCTGTATCGAATATGGCCCATTAGTGGAGAAAGCCCGTGTTTAATTTTTTTTTACAGTGCTGACGCTGCAGGAGATGAATATTGTTATCTTTGATAACATGTGGTTTCTCGCTGTTACGTCAAAGTTTTCGTTGAGGTTATTTCAATCAGAAAGAAAAGTAACGTTGTGGTTTTGGCATGTCACATGGTCGAATCTAAAATTTATTGTAATTTACCTATGCAAGTTATTCTTTTGTGCAATTAATTAATGCATGTTTTTGTGCAAGACTCACTTAATAGGAAAAGTTGGAAAACATTTTTTTTTGACGCAGATTAAATAATTATACGCAGCTGATCGTATTAATAAGCTAAACCCGTTTAAAAAAAAATGTCTACAACATATTATTTATACTTTATTTTCTAATAAGATCACGAAAATGATAAACCCTATACATGGATAAGATGATTTTTGTAACCATCTGTAGGTATAACGCATATGTTTTTGTAAGACATTATTTTTGAATAGCATGAAAATAGTTATACCTATTGAAGCCTTGTTATCTCGGGGGTACTGTAACTAGTTAACTACTACATACTCTTATTCACGGCTGCTTAAAAAAACTGTGATTGTACGGAATTGAAATGTATGAAAGTAAATAACCGCGTGGGGTTTGTAACACATAACGTCTTTAAAACATATTTCCAGTCCAGTCTGCGATAAAAACTGTGTCGGATACGGCACGTCACTGCAAATCTGCAGCATCGCCTTTGTAGGTGTGACCGCACTTCAAAAAGCCTGGGGTCCGCTTTAAATATATTATGCCATTAAAACAATATTATTTTAATAAACCACAACGTTACTTATTTACACAACGGAGAAATGTTAAAACATTGATACATTAGATTAAAAATTTGAAGGTAGTTACTTCTTAATTTTACATAATTCATGTTGCTAAAGCAATTCGGATATTTGCTTATCTATCTTAAAGATACATCGTATAATATAACAATAGATAGATAAATGTTTATTTCATGAAAAGCAATTACATTATAAGTTAGCAATATATATGTAAAACCTGATCAACTAGCTGGGTAGATCATATAAATAGAATAAAACTTTCTCATAATTCCAATTCACCCGAAATATTGATATTGTAAACAGTTTTTATAAACCAATAAAAAATAATCAACATTCGTATTTTTCTTTTATTACCCATTTCTCATAATAATATTTTCAGCATAATATATCTAAAACTAATAACACAAATAAATTGCAACGTGTTGTATAAAAAAAATACAAAAAAGTTTGAATCATCATGATATTTGAACCAGGAACCTCTCGTTTCATAGTCTATATTAGCAGCCGCTAAGCCAGGTCGCCGCTAGATAAGTTGACGAAATTATTGTTCTGGCTAAGACAAGCAACAAACATTGTTTTACATTTATCGTCGCCATTTTTTTTATATTGACATATTCAATTTATAAATGCCTGTAATAACTATACAAAATAATGCCTGTTGCAGATATACTAAAAAAAAATACAAAAAGTTAGGTGTGTCACGAGATTTGAACCAGGAATCTTTTTCTCGGGGGGGTCACATAATTGTGAAGCTTACTATACATATCACTTTAAAATATCATGTGTGTAGTACTAGAAATATGTATTTATCTCTCGCTTACTTGCTTGTGTTGGTATCAATTTGACCTTCTTCATGAATTAGGTACTTAGTTGGTATTCTATGTTCATCTTCCTGTTTTATGTTGGTGTTCTATGTTTTGTTTTGTCAGTCTCCGTAGCTTAGTTGGTAGTGACCCTGCTTACGAAGCAGGGTTCCGGGTTCGAATCCCGGCGAGGGCATTATTTGTGTATTTATTTATCACAAATATTTATTCCTTGGTCATGGCTGTCTATGTATTTAAGTATCTATGTATCTATCTATTATATATCGTAGCCCGGTACCCATATCACAAGCCTTCATTGAGCTTACCGTGGGACTAGGTCGATTTGTGTTAATAAGATGTCCCAAGAAATCATCGTCGTAAAATATCATCATCTAATATTATTGTATCACTACCGCTTGTTTTAATTCGATCCCCCAAACAAATGCTAATACAAATACTAAGGGACCAAGTTTCATAAAAAAATATTGCTCGACATTATGTTTTGGTTCGCTCCCCTGTATGCCTCGGGGTACAATATTATTATGCCTCGGGGTACGAAGTTGATTTCTTAAAACTGACGTGCTGGCTTGCTACCTGAGATAGTTTTTAACGTACAACTAGACATTATTACGTTTGTGTAAAAACAGCTTGAAGTAGTGCGCAGAATTTAGATGGAGCTTACCTACGCTAAAATTCGAAGTACCACTACGTCAACATAATTTTCATAATAGGTCGTTCGAAAATAAATATAATAATTTTTAGCCGATTAGGACGATTTGTTTGATGTTTGTCTATGACAGTTTGGCGATGATAAATACAGAAATATCAAATAATATCTTGGGAAATCTTACACAAATCTAGCTAGTCCCACGGAGAGCTCGATTAAGCCTTGTCATGTGGGTACCAAGCGACAATATAATATGTAACAGACAGATACATATATATAGAAACTTAAATTCATACACAGCCACGACCAAGGAACATAATATCATGATTTTTTTGTATGAAAATACTTTTTTCCATTTATACGCAGGCAAATTTTTGTGAACTTTTCAATTTGGACCATAAGAGGTTAAAAAGGTTACCTGTCTGAAGCTTCACTACAACTTACGAGTATGTACGATTTCAAATATTCAATAGCCATTTTCAGGCTTCAAAATTAAGTTTGCTTTTCTACTATCCTCGATTAGACAAGCTAAGCAACGTCTTAGAGAAATTTATTATTAACGGAGAGTACCCTCATTTCAGAATACGTGTTGCGCTTCAGAAATTCAATTACATGCTCCTTATTGCGGGGACCAGCTATAATGGATACTCGTGGCCGTGCATTGAAAAATGCAGATGCTCTGAGATGATGGAACATGTTCGTTGTGCACCTTCGGGATTCCGATGAATTTAAAATGATATGACCGTTCTTTCTACAGAGATGGAAGTTTACAGCAGCGCGCTTCGGCATGCTAGTAGGGATCCTTTTTAGTAATTGTTTTATTCATATGCATAAGAGATCGCTTCTTTACGTTTAATTTTAATTAAGAAAAAATAATGCAATGAAAATTAGATGTAGGTATAAAATAGGTGCCAAGCTACTTGGTAAGCAGTTTTTGTAGCATATGGACGCCTGCTATTCGAGAGGTTTCACGTAGTGCTCGGTGTGGGAAATGTTAGTTAAGAAAATAGTTATCTTGTCCTTATTCTTATAGAATAAGAAAACGCCTTTGAGCTGTCAAAGAATGACCAGCTGATTTTGCCGGGTCCCTTATAATTATTACATATTTAATCATAATTAATGTTAAATTAAGCCCTTTAAGTGTGAATTTAATAGTTTAAGTCGTATATTTCATGTAAATATAAAAAGTGAAGTGGTTTAGTGACGTTTGCTAGTGTCTTGCATTAACTCGAATTTGTAACCGTCACAGGTTATAAATTTGAAATCTGTGTTAGTTTTTTGTCTTATCTCTTTATTTTACTCGGTAATTTACGCCAATTTCGTTTTAATTTAGTAAAATAAGAGAACTTTCATTGCGAATTCATAAAGGCAAGGTGAGACGTCATTATTTCATGTGTATACTGTAAGTAGCTATCACTCGGCTTGAGTAGGCGATTCCTTGTCTTGTTTTTCCTTTCAAGTTGTTTTTTCCTAATAAATATTAATAATGCTGACTCGCAGAGCCACAGCCGCTGCAGCTCGCCAGCAGGAAACTTTAGACAAGCTCCAGCTTACCTTGATTGAATTGAAAACTTGCAAGGAGTTGAATACTCAATTGCTCAATGAAAGGGAAGAGTGTGAGAGGGAATTGTTGTCAGCCCTTGATAGTAAAGATAAGTTTAAGAAGGAGCTATGTACTCTAGAAATAGCATATAATGATGTAAACTCACAGCGGGTACAGCTACAAGAGACAGTGGACAAGTTTACTGAGTGCTCGGCTACATATGAGCAAGCCTTGAATGATATCAGCTCATTGAAGAGAGCTCTGCATGACGCCCATGAACAAATCAACGTGCTACAAGAGGCCCAGAACAATATCTCAGCGGCCCACACACACAGTCTGTTCGAAGAACTGGTCGAGCCCGACCCAAAGTTAATTGCTACTACTGCAGCTGATTCCCCAACTCCTAGGATAGTGAAGTGTAGTCGTAAGAAAGTAAAGAAATATATTAAGATTAAGAAAATAATAGAAAGAAATAATAAGTTAACAAAACAAAATAATTTGTTTTTCAAAAAATTGCAATTTTGCAAAATTAATGTGAATTTAGTGGATAGGTTAAATGCATATTCTGCTCTATTATTAAGTAGTAAATTACAATATGAAACTGATACACAGTTGCTAAAATCAAAAATTGAAAGTTTAGAGGATTCAATAAAATCATTAGAAAGTTTGAATAATAGTTCCAAGAAAGTGATAAATGAATATACTTTGGCAATGAATGATTTGATATTCACACTCGGCCAGTCATGTTTGTGTAAACAACAGAGTGGTCGCTTGTCAATGAGTTTAATTAAACCTGATCTGTGTACCAGTTTACCATTAGATGTAAGTAGTAATAATTCTATCTACAATACACAATTACATATATCTGAACATAATGAACATAATGTAGTTATGTATTGTGATGAATTTGGAAGAAACATGGGCTCATTTTTGAACAGGTATTTAAAGGGACCCCGCATTTTCAACAATTGTTTGCCTTCAGCTTCTTTGAATGATATTTTGCGTCAAATTTTAGATGACAGTAATTTAAATTTACAAAGTACCCTGCTCATTCTTGTAGGGAACCGAGGAGTTTTGAACAAAAATAGTCTAATGAAATTCTTTGAAGAATTAAATACTCTTAAAGTTAAAGAGATTATCATGTTTACATTTCCATACTGTAATGAAACGTCAAAGACAGAAAATGATACTAGATATAATTTAAATCTGACCATGTACAAGCTGTGTACATATAATTATAGTAATAAGTTTAGGCTAATTGACATTAACAATTATGTTAATAAGAATAAGTATTATTTTCCTATTATTTCTATGACTAAAGGTAAGTTTTACCTTTCTAATTATTGTAAGAGACAAATAGCTCTGTCGCTATCCTATTGTTTTGATATATCTGCCAAAAATTTGGCAAATAACTGTGCTCCTATTGAGCAATCAATTATGAACTCGGAATTGGTTCCAATTTTAACCAATAATTTAAATTAAATGATAAGACAAAAGAGTGCCATATCTCTGGCAAATTAGTCTCTAATAAATTAATTGAAAATTGTAATAATAACAGAAAACTCATCCACCTGGTTCATCAAAATATTCAGTGTATTAGAGGAAAAGATTTGCAGATTGAACTTTTTTTAAATGAACTTAATATTGATATTCTATGTATAACTGAACATTGGTTAAAAAGTAATGAAGTGGTGCCTCAGTTTAATAATCACCAGGTGGCTAGTTCGTTTAACAGACTTAGTTCCATACATGGTGGGTCATTAATTATTTTAAATAAACAATTAAAATTTAAGGAACGTAAGGACATTGTTTCTCTGTCTGTTGAACGGACTATAGAATTGAGTGCTATTGAATTAGATAAATTTATTGTTGTATGTGTGTACAGGCCGCCTTTAAGTAATTTTGAGCAATTTGAAAGTGTAATGGAATCTGTGCTTCATAAAATATCAGTTTGCGGTAAGAAGTTACTTATATGCGGCGACTTTAATGTAAACCTTTTAGAAAATTCAACACCAAGTACAAGATTGTTGAATCTATTTAAGTCTTCTAAACTCAACCACATTTTTATGGAGCCTACTCGTATCAGTGCAACTAGTGCGACTTGTATTGATAACATTTTTACTGATATTTTTCCTGTTAATAAAAAAGTAATCAGTAATTTAGAGTCAGATCATTCAGGTCAATTAATAACGTTTTAGACCATCAGGAAAAATAACATTAGAAAACAAATTACTTTTGTGCCAGTAACCACAAGCCGTGTTGAACGAATGAAAGAAAGTTTAGTGCAGACGCTACCTACTCTGTCTTCCAACATTAACTCCAATGACATGTATAATTCATTCTTTCACATTTTTATGAAACATTACAACAAAATATTCACTTCCAAAAAGATTGTGGTTGGTGGTGCATCTGCTTTTAGTGAGTGGGCAACTGCGGACTTGTATGAACGTAGACGAGCACTGTATGCATTGTATGAGGAACGGCGGTTTAATACGAGTGATGAATTTAAAGAACACGTCAAACAATATTCTAAGAAATTTAAGATTGATTGTAATAAAGCTAAGCGCGATTATTTGTCCCAAAAAATTAAAAATAGTTCCGACATCATTAAATCAACCTGGAAAGTGATTAATGCGGAGACTGGTCGATCAAAGCACAGATTCCACGATCCTAAATTAAAAATTAATGGCAAAATTATAGAGTCAAGTTTAGAAGTAGCAACAGAATTTGAGCACTTTTTCACCGATATACCAGTCTCCATAACTAAGGATTTAAATTCATCACCCTCGGCTGCCACTATATTATTAAGAGATAACGTCCCTATGTGTAGTAACGACTTTAATTTTGAACATATTCAAATCTCAGATGTAATAAAGGCATTTAAATCCATCAATGTAAAAAAAACTTCTGACCTCTGGGGAGTCTCTGTTCATGTCGTCAAATCCCTTATTCAAATCATAGCACCTGAATTGGTAGTAATATTTAATCAATGTGTTGATTGTGGTGAGTTTCCTGATCTTATGAAACATAGTAAAGTAACTCCTTTATTCAAATCCGGTAGCACTTCTGACCCCACTAATTTTAGACCTATATCTGTGCTACCAACGTTCAGCAAAATCTTTGAAAAAATAGTTTTATCCCAATTAATTAAGCACTTTAACGTAAACAATTTAATGCATAACAAGCAATTTGGTTTTACTCGGGGGCGCTCAACATCCGACGCTGGTGTCGAATTAATTAAACAAATATTTGATGCCTGGGAGGAATCGCGAGATGCTTTAGGTATCTTCTGTGATTTGTCCAAGGCCTTCGACTGCGTTTGTCATGAAACATTGATCAGGAAGCTAGACCATTATGGAGTTAAAGGATTAGCGTTAAATTTACTGGAATCTTATTTACGCGGTAGAATACAAAGGGTTGATGTGAATGGACAGCGATCGCCGGGGTCATTGGTCTCCACGGGTGTACCACAGGGATCTATATTGGGGCCTTTCCTTTTCCTTATCTACATAAATGACTTGCCACATCTCATAGAGACCCACCATGACATAGTATTGTTTGCTGACGACACCTCACTTATTTTTAAAGTCAAGCGACAGCAACAAGCGTGGAATGATGTAAACAATGCTATTTCGAAAGTAGTAAACTGGTTTAATATGAATAACTTAATGTTGAATGAGAAAAAAACTAAATGTATTAAATTTGTTACAAGTAACGTAAAACATCAACAGGCTAGTATATTTGTGAAAGGTGAGGAATTGGAAATAGTTGAAAGTACAGTCTTTCTTGGTATAACACTAGACTCTAAGCTTCAGTGGGGTCCTCACATATCTAATCTCTCGAATAAACTGAGTTCTGCAGCTTTTGCAGTGAGCAAGATCCGTCAATTAACTGACGTCGATACAGCTCGGTTAGTATATTTTAGTTATTTTCATAGCATTATGTCGTATGGCATTTTATTATGGGGCAGTGCTGCCAATTCAGAGACTAACACTATTTTTGTTCTGCAGAAGAGGGCTATTCGAGCGATATATAAAATGAGCCCTAGAGACTCACTTAGAGATAAGTTTAAGGTTATTAATATAATGACATTGTATTCTCAATACATCTATGAGAATATTATGTATGTACATAAAAATATTATCAATTTTAGGAAAAATTGTGACATACATAATATTAATACTAGAAACAAACATCAGCTCGCAGTACCCGCCACTCGGCTCCATAAAATTAAGAAATCATTCATGGGTAATTGTGTAAGATTTTATAATAAACTTCCAGTAAATGTTACTGAATTTTCAGTCAACAAATTTAAGAATTTTGTAAAGCGTAAACTTATATCTAAAGCTTATTATAGTACACAAGACTACATGAATGATAAAACACCGTGGGAGTAATTTAGGATTTAATTATTAGTTTGTTAAAGTCATGACATTCAATTACGATAATTTACGCTTGGAGACCTTGTACATCTCCAAACGTGCTTTATATAATGTTATTATTATATACCTATTCGGAGAGAAACCTTACTTCTCTATAAATTATTACTTATAAATGTTGTGACTTTTAGAGACTTTACATCTCTTGTTATTATTATTATATTTCAATTTGTTTAAAATCAATTTTATGTTTTTTTTTAATGCATGTTAGTTGTAAGATGTACCATCATTGTTTGAAAAAAGAATTCCCGCCAAGTTTCTTACCGGTTCTTCTTGGGTCAGCGGTTTAGGGTTCGAACCGGAAGTAGTTTTCATATCTAGACGATTCAAAAGAGTTTGTTGCTATTCCAATTTGAATAAAGAATTATTTGACTTTGACTTTGAATGATTGATTCGAATATAAAACCAAGATTTCGAGATGCTCTAGGTAAAAGACGTAGGCATACAATTAGTGATCTATTTGACTACATATAAATTTAATCCGACTTAGAAAAAGTAAAATTACTTCCAAAATTGTATATGTACAAGTTTATTGCTCCTTTCATAATCCATGAAGAACCAGCGATGCTCGAGATTAAAAGTAGTAACTTATAAATAATGTAGGAAGAGAACGGTACAGCACAAATCGAATACCGGGGGAACATTATCTCCGTAGCACAGATCACACACGTACTAGATGGAGCATTATAAGATTCACCAATTTGGATCACACATGAAGTGCTTACACACACACAGGGAGCCGATGGAAACACGATCGCTTATAAGTCCCACGATAAGCTTGCCTCGTGGTTACTAAGCGTAATATGTACATTTACATTAGATAGATATGTAGCTATAGGTTTTATATACATAGAAAACAACTGTGACAAAGAAATAAATATTTGAGATTTACAGTGCTTTCCGTTTTGCGTTTATGCGTTTTTCACGATTATGTTTAGTAGTTTGAAACATTGTTTGAAATTATAAAGTGGCATCGTCTTATCCGCGATTGCAAACTAAAATGATAAGTGCGATTATCATTCAGTTTAAAGATGCGTGTCAGTTAGAAACATCAACAACAACTTAATGTCAAAGTATTCATTGTATGATGTAGGGAGTATTGCTTGCAGGTTACAAAAATAAAAACCAAGCATCTAGGTAAGACGTGTATGACGGCGGTTGTTCGTAAATACTTAATATAGTTTCTACAGGAGGGAGTCTGTACCAACGTCACTTGGAAGCTGCTGCATAATTTATTAAAATCTTATTAAAAACTGTCAGCGAACAAAAAAGGAGCACGCCATTATGAAAGCCTTTATTATGTCCAAGTTCAGATTTCGTTGTTTCAAGTTTTTTAATTAAGTAAGCTCGAGGTCGGTGTATTTAAAAGTTTGATCGGGATTGATGTTATTGCAATTTTTTGTAGATAGATTTGTTTGAATAAGATATTGATCATATTTTAAAGAAAGGAGGAGTCGATTAATAATATTGGCGCGGTAAGCAGACTTGTTTATCTACTAGATACGTCTGAGGTTGCAGACGATTTAGCATTTAGTAAATAGGACTGATTAAATGTATGTAGGTAGAAGGGCGCAGTACATGAGGCGGATATACATATATGTATATCCACAGATTGTTTAACAAAAAGAGCCTATTCTTTTTAAATTGGGTAATTAAATGTAAATTATTCAAAACACAAGCTTCATTAAATTTTTATTCAAAATTAAAATTTCACAAGCATAAAACTCGTAAACATACAACTAATCATAGGACAAAGAATCGATACTAATATTTTATTACTTTTTGTGACACACTTAAAAATAAGTCAAACTATTTATTTACATGGAAATAGATAAGCCATAGGTACACCTAGTCAAGATAAACATGAGGTGTCTTTAACTTTTTCGGCGCCACTTCAAATACAAAAGCTGTTACTCAAAAGCCTCGTCACCAAAGTGTCAAAACTGAGCGCACGTGAGTGTAGGTCTATATATTGCTCTGTGGCCCGTGACTTTTGTATTTCGCGTCGCCGATATA
>JALPQI010006769.1:0-81469 GCA_025490895.1 Thaumatotibia leucotreta
ATCTCATATTATGTACAGAGGAGTTCAAAATTGGATGGACAGTTTATGAATGAATTCTGAACGCCACTGTACCTACATTCTGAAACGTTTAAATACATATTATATTCGTATGTATCTATAATTTAGGTAGGTACTAGGTACCCATAATTGCTATTGTCATTTTTAATTGTCATCAATTATGAACAGGGATCGGACAAATGTGCGTTATTGTTTATAATAATATGGACATGACTCCAAAATTGATTAAATGAATAATCAAACGAATAATTTCTTAAAATTTGATTTAAGCTTTAAGGTGATTATTTAAAAAGGTTTTCATAGTTATCGGCGTCAAATAAGTATGTAATTTTCTGAAAATTATTAAATGATTAATTATTCAACCAAGTTAGGAGTCATGTCCATATTATTGCGACGCACATTTTTCCGATCTCTGATTATGAACGACAAAGGTTTAAAAATTACAATTTTCCATGCGTCATATGTGTGTATTTCGTACGTTTCTACTGATCGGTTGATGTTAAAATTTACCCGAAACGATCTACGAGTCGACGAATATAAATATACGCGATAGAATCCGTTGTCACAGTAACTGAAGGAATTATTCATTATATTGCTGCAGTAGTATTGTGTGTGTATTTTCTCGACTCTTGATGTACTGTCATAATTTGACTAATAGTAAACCTAATCACAAAGACATGAGGTCCACCTTAAGAGTTTTGTAACACCACAAATGCAATTACACGCTCTCGATAATTCATCTATACCTAGATTAATTATCCTTTCGCCAAAAGAGTCGTGGCACTTCGTCCTCCAGTCCATTGATAATAATAAACAGTTGCGTCGCAATAAATTATATTTCATTTTAATTTGCATTGAGCAAAACTTTCATTAATTGCTGCCGAGGTGTCGCGAACCACGAAACGCAGTCTTCGTGCAGTTTAAAACGCAACAGCGTTTTCGAAACCTTCACAAAAGATTTCAATTACAATATCACATAATTCGTAACATTGTATATCTTAAATGATTAACGAACTGAAGAAATAATAGGAAACGTATGTGATCAGTGAAACCAGTGTAAAAAGATCTTTATGGTCATAGTTTTTTCTTGGATTTGACAGGTCTATTGTGCGGTGTAATAGGTATTTTAAGATGGGGCCGAGTGATAAGAGTTGCTTAACTAAGTTGGCTATTAGCCAGCTAATGTGTGAGACTCTGGCCCTGGGTTGAGTTGATTGTGTTCTGATAGCGGTGCGTGTGTGCCTACTTGCATGTTTTATGAGAGTATAGTGCATATTGCATACTTACACAAGTCGCATCGTGGTGAACATCGGTAACTTGAAGGCTTTATTGATGGAAAATTACAAATACCTAAGTATTAATTTTGAAATCATTTAAATTTGGATATAGTATCGTTACCAAAATTTGTAGAAAAACATCTGTACCTACCGCCACCGCGATTGCAGCGGCCGTACCCACATCACAAGCCTTAATTGAGTTTACCTTGGGACTAGGGCGATGTGTGTAAGATGTCCCAAGATATTTATTATTATTATTATATGTAGAGAAATTCATTTACGAACACAGTATCCGCATAGCGGGTCCCTGTCAGCCTATGCGTTACGGAAATTCAAGGATTTCAAATACCCGTATCAGATAACACAAATGCGAAGTACATAGTGTTATATTAACGAACCTTGTCGTTGAAATACTTGCTACAAAATAGAAATACAGGCCATAAGGATTTGCGGCACTTCCTATTGTCGAGGTCGCATGCGGCCCATGCGGGCGTCAAACAAGTAGGTATTCTACAAAATACTAGGTAATCATTTTATAACACCTTTCCAATTCAACCTTAATGCTTACTAGTAAAGTATAGAATTAAATAATTATTTTTGATTGTTCAATTGTTTTAAAGTTGTCGTGATTTAGATTTGGTGTCGTGGATGAAGTGTGCCCTCTAGGTTCCGTTAACCTATTCGTTGAGCCGGTGAAGGAGACCTAAAATAGTTAAGTATTTTAACCCATTCAATGCCGAAGACGCGAATTCGCGTCCTATGTATGCGTAAACGTGATGCCGAGGACGCAAATTCGCGTCCTCGAGTTATTTCTTTTTTTTTGCTAGAAATCAACTGTACTTAAAAGCTGATACCAAAATGTTATTTTATTTATGGAGGATAATATTATACCGTCGCTGGTTTCTGGATTCAATGCATTTGTAATTTTCATAATTCTTATCTCGGATGCCGAAGACGCGAATTCGCGTCCTGTGTATGCGTAAACAAGATGCCGAGGACGCGAATTAGCGTCCTTCAAGTGTGAAATAACCTAATGCCGCAGACGCGAATTCGCGTCCTTGAAGTGTGATAATATAACCTAATGCCGCGGACGCGAATTCGCGTCCATTGAAATGTTAACGTGATGCCGTGGACGCGAATTCGCGTCGTCGCGTAGAAGGCGGCTGCGCTGCGTGATAATTAAAAATATGGGGCGTCAGCAATGAATGGGTTAAAGCTGATACCAAAATGTTATTTTATTTATGGAGGATAATATTATACCGTCGCTGGTTTCTGGATTCAATGCATTTGTAATTTTCATAATTCTTATCTCGGATGCCGAAGACGTGAATTCGCGTCCTGTGTATGCGTAAACAAGATGCCGAGGACGCGAATTAGCGTCCTTCAAGTGTGAAATAACCTAATGCCGCAGACGCGAATTCGCGTCCTTGAATTGTGATAATATAACCTAATGCCGCGGACGCGAATTCGCGTCCATTGAAATGTTAACGTGATGCCGTGGACGCGAATTCGCGTCGTCGCGTAGAAGGCGGCGGCGCTGCGTGATAATTAAAAATATGGGGCGTCAGCAATGAATGGGTTAATAATAACATATGTAGATAATATCATAATAACGACATATCATTGGGCGTTTATTTTTTGTATTACGAACATTATTTTTTACATTTCAAAATGATTAATATGTTACACAAGCTGTTCCAACTCTTGAAATACATGGACTTAATATTTTTTCTGCCATTACGTCACTATTTCTACGATGATATAGATAATTTTAGTTTACTTTATTTTATTTATTTTAGGGATAACAAACAACTATACAATATCCGGTGCTATTAAATATTACATAAATTACGGATTACATTATGTATAGTCAACAGCATTATCCATGGGTTACTCTAACAAATTGTGGTTGCCAAAAGTGAATCTGTTTTAAAAATTTATATACAAGAAGTTTCTTATATATACATATGTAGCAGTAAAGAGTAATGACAAATCAGTAACCTAGATTAAATTTGTTATATGAATATTATACGAATATGAAAAAATTATAAAAAAAAAATTGTTTCCAAAACAAATATTTAATTTATGAAAAGTTAGGAGAACAAAGTTCAACGATTCAATAACCTTAAACAGAATACAAGAATAGTATAATAATCAATGTGTAGAAAAAAAAAGAAACACGCAACTCCTCATTTAAATAAATTTCCTAAATGTGGTTGTAAATGCAAATATGGTTGTTTTGAATTGTAATATTTAGCAGTTAGAGGATATACTAAATTTGCCTGCATGCACATCCATAGTCATTTAGATGCAATCATGGAGTTTCTCTTTTATTTTAATCGTAAATTATATCCAAATAAATCGTACCTACTCTTGCTACCTCGCTCTTGCTCTTGCTATGTCATTATTTATTTGTGACAGTACCATAGCAATATTTTGAGCACACGGTTTAGAGTATTTGCGCGTAGCTAGCATATTCATTAAGGTGCATGCAGACCAAAAGAGCATTCGCTGTTCTATCCCCCTACTCTACGAAATTCGATCGTTACACGAAACGTGATTCGTTGATTTCGTAGAATGGGGCGTAGAACAGCGAATGCTTGGTGCATGCACCATGCACCTTTAGAGCCATTCTACGGCCTGAATCTAAAAACTTACGTGAAATTTACTATGTACTATCAGCTCAAAATGGGGTCACTTATCGACTCTATTTCGTGGCAATAAGGTCGGAGAGAAACATACCAATATTTTGACTGACTGTACAAAAGGCGGTTTTATTTAAGGTTTTTAAATAATTGTTAAGAAATGTATAGGGTTAGGATTTTGGTGGCATTTATGGAACAGAGAGCAGTGGAGTCGATGTTACAAACATTTTTTACTTGAATAAATGATTAACTTATAAAATAATAACGAAATAGTGTTAGTTCAAGCGGGATTCATCAATGAATTTAAATAAATAACATAAATTTTATTTTTGAGAATCTAGAAAAATATTAATTTTCAATAAAAAATGTTGATATATGAGAAAATATATTTATTTGATTTTCAAGGTTCTAGTTTTCTCGAAGCCCATAAATATTATATAATAATCATAAGCTATGTTATAAAAAAAATATTGAACTTCATTTCATAGGTTGTCAAATATTAATATAATAAAATTATTTAATACTTAAAATGGGCGAAACCCTGTTAAAAATAATATAATTATGTATTAATATTATTTTAGATTAATTAATTATTCAATCAATCATAAACAATTTGAGCAACGACTCCACTGTTCTCTGTTCACCTAATGCCACCAAAATTCCTAACCCTATGTATCATACATCAATGAACCTTAGAATTGGGTGCGCCAAAGTATTTATAAAATTGCAACTTAGATTATTGGAACTCCGAAAATGTTTCTTATACAATTTAACTTCATAATGATCGGTATTTAGAATAATCTTTGTTCATAATTATCATCACATAGAATTATTTATGTTCATAATATTGTTTTTCATACATATTTTTAGTACTAACTTTTATGTTTATATAATTTTTCACTATACTTATTTTATGCTATATATTCTAATGTTATAGGTATTTATTTTTATCTGTACTGGTTTTATGTATGAATTATTTTTGTTTAATTAAATATAAATCGTACTATTACTGTAAACTAGCTACCTGCACAAATCAGGTTGTGGCAGAGTAGGTACTGTACTAAACGGGTTCCCTCTAAACTTTATTTGTCCGAAACGCTTAGGAGATAACAGACTTGGTATAATCTATTTTGGCATCAACTTAATGAGACAGAAACATCACTTGGCTTAAATAACAATATTTCGAATATTATTTTGTCCGAAACTATCTTGGCATATCATTTATTACGCCGAGTGTTATAAGACAGAAATTAGATTTGCATTTTTTTTTTGCATGTTCGAAACTTGCCTTTTTCGTCAGGCAGAATTTGCTGTGAGGGCGGAAATTTCTGCAGTGAGCGAGCGAAGCGAGCGAACAAAACCTTCCGGGGCAGATCCGACTCGGATAGGTTAGGTTAGAAGACTAAGGCGGGAGCTCTGCTCCCGCCTTAGTCTTCGAGGTTATTTTTTTTTAGCAACCTAGAAAGTACTCAGCTCAGTATTAACACAGTAAGTAAAGTACAAAATATTACTACTACCTCGATTATATTGAGAGGTTGTAATTATTCCTTCTCTGTTATGCTAAAACAAACTATGCCGATACTTTTTACGCACATCCAGATTATGCCTCATCATAAATAGGAGCATCGAAATTATGCTCGAATAATATTCGAACAACTCGAAATCTGCCACAAAGAAATATGCTAAAGTTGAGTATGCCACAACAGTTTCTGCAAAAAGCCCATTATGACTACATAGTTTATGTTATTCATAAAAGAATTATACCACAACAGAGTGAACCTAATGGGAAAATGTTTATAAGTAAACAATTTATTTCAAATAACTTTATGAGTATAGATTAATCTACTTGACGACTTTAGGAGGATAAAATTTCGAAATAAAAATCGTTATGAACATTGTAGGTAGAAGTATAATTTTTAGTAAGAAAAAAAGTATGAGATAAAATTTTCGGAGTAATGATGATTATGAGTAAAAAACGGTATTAGTAAAAATATTCGAAGAAAAAATTGTATAAGTGCCAATATGGACCCCTTAGAATTACCATATTCTATTAACCATATTCTTGTTACTCAATTTTGAATTTTATCTTTTTGTATTTTCGCGAAGAATTAATACATCTTCATACATAATATACACCGTGTTTTTTTTTAATTCCGCTAAATTTAACAGGCTGCTTGGTACGTTAATTGGAGCTACCTGGTATATAGCTTTTAGTCGAACTCGAAATTTTTTTTTTCGTTTTCATACATAATGAATGAAATGATGAGTCTGAGAGAGCCTTAAGAATAACACAAAAGTTAATTTCAGGTAACTGACGACACATGTCAAAATAAGTAGCATTAGGATGTAATAGGATGTAACAAATGGGCGGGGCACATTGCGCGTAGAACCGATGGCCGTTGGGGTGGGAAGGTTCTTGAGTGGCGGCCACGTACCGGAAGGCGTAACGTGGGTAGGCCCCCCATAAGGTGGACCGATGACCTGGTGAAGGTCGCAGGAGTCCGCTGGATGCGGGTGGCGCAGGACCGGTCATTGTGGCAATCTTTGGGGGAGGCTTATCTTCAGCAGTGGACGTCTTTCGGCTGATATGATGATGATGATGATGAGGGATGTAATAAAGGTCAGTCATTAAGCTTATTTTTTTAATAACTCAATACAATAACAGTAAGAGTTAAGATACTAGTTTCTTAAAGGAATTGATTATTGTTGACCTAAATAAGCTTCCCTTTAATTTTACGGAAATCAATAAAAACACGGTGTATATCATAATATCGGAGGATTTGGCAGATACATTTAAGTGATATAGATTTTTTTCTAATTTAAGATGAATACTTAGCTGTTTATATACAACATTGTTTTGCATGCAGTGTTTACCTGTAAGGGATTGTGACGTGGTTCGTTGTGGGAATGTACCTATTAGTAAGTTATGAATGCATTGATGTCAACAATTGTTGTTAAAGCTTAATAAATAAAATAAAATAAAGTCAAACTAGATAAATACTAGATAATTCAACTAAAGGCCTTTTATAGGAATAGTAGGTCAATAGTTTAATTGATAGTCAGGGTTAATGAAACAAATCTACGCACTTTTAACCTGTCAGATAAATCGATATTGTGTCAGAGCCGCGGAGTTACGGCAGTTGACCAAAACCAAGATAATATATTATGGCGGTAATTAATTCGCGAGCGGTGCGCGCAACGACATCGCACAATTATAAGGACGTAAGCGCCCAAAGAAACAGTATGAAATATGTCTCTTTTGATTTATCGCGAAATGTGTAATAAATATCGTAATGTAGGTCTAAATACTGAAATAATAAATGGTTGGTTGCGCTCTGTTGGCTAATTTTACGTGAAATCTCGTAAAATAATAAAAAAATGGTTCTTTTCAAATAACTAGGCGTAATATTGACTAAGGTTTAATGCTCTAATACTGCTATTAATTTAACTAAGCTGGTGGATTGTCAGCTATCGTGTCGTGTTTTAAAGAACTATGTAATAACGGTTAAAGTAGGTTATGTTTATGTTATTTACACATATAAGTGCAAATCTGATTTAATCTGTACTGATGATGGATAAAAAATTCAGATGTGTATACACCGTGGAAAGTTAAGTAGGGCCCTGGAGGAAAACTACCTTAATATTTTCTTTTTTTAATTTGGCTTGTATCATCCGGGTATCGACCGGGAATTAAAAAAAATAACCAGTCAAGGGCCACATGTCGGGCCGTGCTCAGTGTAGAGTTCCGTAGTTGTTCAAAAACGGCTGGCCGATTATATTCCAAATAGTTTTATTTGGAAGTTTTTACAAGCCATCATTTTATGATTCTTTTCATAGTTTTTGGACCCACGGATCAAAAGTTAGGGAGGGGACACAATTTTTTTTTCTGGTTAGCAGTTACCTTCGAATATATTAGCTTTAGCTTTAGCTTATTTTAAGGCCCATTTAATGACAAAACTATAAAATTCCTGCAAAATAAAAAAACACCCCCATTTATGAGTAGGGGAGGTATCTATAACTTTATCGGCGTGATTAAAATGTATACCTGTAACAAATTACATGTTTCTAGTATTAACGGCCACTGAGCTATGCTGCGGACAGACAGACAGACGGCCAGACGGACAGACAGACGGACGGACAGACGGGCGGACGGCCAGACGGACAGACAGACGGACGGACAGACGGACAGACAGACAGACGAACAGCGTAACAGAATACACGGACAGGCGCACAGGCGGATAGATGGATAGGCAGACTGGACAGACGGACGGACTACTCGAAGACAGGCCTATGCTCAGCAGTGGGTAATTACAGGCTGAAAATAATGATGATGATAGTAATGTAACAATGGCGAAAACCACATAAACACCATCAAAAAATATTATGTCATTCGTTCTATAACTTATTTTAATAACTTCCTTGCCGCGCTACAGAAAATGTGACAAGTAATTTCATCTATTACCAAACATCTATCAAGATAACACTATAACACACGACCTACCATAATTTCATTACCACCCAATCATATTATCAGTACATTACATAATATGTACGTTTAATGCGAATATTAAATAACTTTATGAAACTCGTATCTGATAAATATGTATGCCAAAATTGATCTTATTTCGTACAGTTTGTAGTTCATATTGAAGATAGCCGTTTGGAAAATAAGAGCTGGCGAAGGTTACCAATGGAGTAACACGGTTTATTGTACCTACAAGTATTTATTTCAATTGGGGGTCAGCGGTTTCTCTCATTAGACACTGAGTTCTCTATCCATAAAAATAAGGTTGTAAGTGAAAAGTGGGCAATCGAGGGTCAGTAATTCGGGCAGTGGACCGCCGTGCGAAATGGAAAGTGTTAACCTACTTCGGTTTTGGGCAGTTATGCAATGGATGCAGGCAGTGCAGCCAGCGGGCAGCGGAGCGGGTAATTAGTGCTAGTTCATTTGGAAAATGATGATTAGAAAGATGAGGTAGAATGGGATGTCTGGAAATCCAGTAAAAATCTTAAACAGAAGTGACAAAAATTCTAAGTCAAAACTATTTATATTGATTTAAACTTTTACGATTATCACTCATATTTTAAAGACAAACGGGTCTTAATCGCGTAAATATCCTGACGTTTCGGGCATGACGCACGGGTGTAAGTTTACGCGTTCAAAACTATTTGTACAGGAAATAATGACTAAATGTGACAGTAGTAAATAAATGACTCCAGTGCTCTTAATCTGAGTTAGCGATGTGAGTTAACTGTAGCATACGTTTCTATTCCTCTTGCTCACTCGTATTTGTAAATACGTATGTACGAACGAGATGAACAAAATGTAAATTGCGATTTAATGTTCCTTCACTTGCCCAGCCCATGGTAGGGACATGGAGGCACGGTCTTATGTTTTACCGATGAGCTTAGAAGAATGCTTGGTGAGAATAGGTTGTCCGTACAGTATATGAAAACAATTGCATTCACCTTTTGAAAAAACATAGCTAGTAACTAAAGAATATGCAGTAGTGCTACTTTATACTGTTAGAGAATATAATATCAGGTACGCCTGTCTGTAGACGTAGCCTTAGCTGGCTATATCAACATCAAATACTAATAATGTCTCGCATTATAATAATTTTTGACTTCAACCTAGGATGGTTGCCCTTTTATCGTCAATCTTGACATGCGTCACTATTGCTCTTATACGATAGACTTCTTATCCGCAACGATACGTGGATGATAAAAACATGACATTCTCAGTAAGACCCTTATAAAAGCTGCTAAAGACAAATGCCTGGACAAGGCCCGGAGATTTTCAACTTTTTCAGTCAGTACGTTGCTTATAATTTATAATGAACAACACTGTAATCCAAAATAATACTTGCTTATAATTTAGATTCTGTGCTTCATTGTTGGAATTGAAATTATGACACTGCAGCATCCTGAAATGCAGCGTTATTCACGATAAGCGTTGTACTTAAGTTAAGTGAAAAATCAAATGAATTAAAGTGATCTGATCTTACACATATTAATTTTAAATACTTGGCAGTTTGTCTTCAAAGTCCGTGAATTTATTGGTATATTTTAAAACGAGGTAACGAACTATGTGAGTGATGCTATGTTATCGTTTTATTTACATAAAAAGTATATTATAATTCGTATCTACACCGTAAATATTTTAAATTGAACATCAATTCGATTCTTTGTTCAAAATTTTGATAAACAACAATGTATTCCAATGCATTTGTAAAATACATGATATAGATGTGGTGGACTGATGACCTGGTGAAGGTCGCAGGAGTCCGCTGGATGCGGGTGGCACAAGACCGGTCATTGTGGCAATCTTTGGGGGAGGCCTATGTTCCGCAGTGGACGTCTTTCGGCTGATATGATGATGATGAGACAATAAAAAAATAATAAAAATAAAATACATATTTTTTTAATGTAACCTTTCCACTTGCAGCCGGGTTATTCTACCAAGGCAAGCGCAGCCTCGTCGTACGGCACTTGATTTAGATATCAACGCGCGCAACGCGGCTCAGTGATATTGCTATTATATTATTGTGAGCTTCCTTAGCAGACACAGGTTTTTAACAAAACTGGGCAAGAAGTAATCTGGGTGCCAAGTTGCCAATCGCTAGCGCTTAATCATCAATCGTAAACGAAAGGTAGCTAACTGTCTTCGTCGCACTAATATGAAAGAGTGACAGAGAGGGAAAACTACGATACGCTACAAAGCGTTAGCGATTGGCAACTTGGCTAAGCATCCAGATGTTAATCCCGGAACAAGTGTTATTAACAAAAAACATTAGTAATAAGTTACACGTCATATTGGCTCATCCTGAAAATATCACCATGGGGGAGGGAGGGGTCCAAAACAGGCCATAATTGTATGACGTGATTAATGGACAAGCCCTAACAGGTAGGTAAGGTTGGTATCCTGCAAAATACCGAATCGTCCAGGAAATGTAAAAAAACTGCTATTAAGGTTTAATTAATTCACAAAGGTAAAAATATGCAAATGGAAATACGAGAGGAATGTATCCATAAACTTTATGATCACTTCATTCTCATTACGGACACTTTATAAGTATAGTCATTCCAAAAGAAAACACTTAACATAAAAATTTAATCCATTCAGAAATATCAAGGAAATGCCACAAACCTTTACGGTGGGCATTATCATGGTATTGTAGATAAAACTGTCAATTTATTGATAGTACAAATGTGAGGTGTGTAAATGTCAAGGGATGTTTTGGTTACGGATGCAAGTATGCTCTTTCCTCGGGTCACTGACCTAAAGAGCGGACTCTTGCGACATAGCTACTTATTTATACATTTGTAGATACATTTTCAACCATATGTAGGCATTTGTTTAGTAAATACAAGGTTAATTGATAAGCGATCAAAACTGTCATAGAATAAAACCTCTTTAAAGTTTTGAGAATTTAATTACATCTGTAAAACATAAGTAAAAAAATAGGTAACTTACCACTTAAAATAATAAATTAAAAAGGTTTTGTGTCTAGTTTCATCGCCTTTAGGTGCGTTCAAACCAAAAGACCATTCGCTGTTCTATCCCCCGTTCTACGAAATCAACCAATCACGTTTTGTGTAACGATCGAATTTCGTAGAGTGGGGGGATAGAACAGCGAATGCTCTTTTGGTTTGAACGCACCTTTTGCTGTACGTAGAGCAAACAATTCTGTCTTTAAAGAAATACAAAATTTGAGTAGAAAAATATATGTTTGCTACGTTGCAAAGCTGTAAGACCAACCAAAAATAATAGACAACATTCACACTTAGTCAAGAATATGTAATTAAATGTTAGAAACATTATATTGATTCGATAAATCTCAATGGATAGAACTCACGCGCATGATCGCTGAGGTTAATATCAAATCAAGAGCAGTTAAAAAAAATTCAAATACGGCGCAAGGCCACAAAACGATCATAGCTTACAGGCATGATATCAATTCGCATTTACTCGCATTGTGTCTACTCTTAATATTTAAGGTTCAAAATCCGAAACCCAAAATGTGCAAAACCGTATCAGACTTCCCCCCTATATCCCTGACATTTCGCTGCCCCACCGGCGCAGGCGCAGCGTCGACTGTCACTCGCGCGCCGAGCCCGCGCGCCGTACCATGCGTCGGTCGTGAAGTGCAGTGAATAAAATTGAAATATAAAAGTTTTGTGAACAAAATGATGCTCCCAGCCGTTGTGTTTGTACTCGCTGTCGCTTCAGGTAATTGTGTATTTTGAACGCGGTTTACGGAACGTGGTCGGAAAATTGGATTTTCTTGTGGAAATGTGATGTGATTTTTTTGCGTATGTATTAGTATTAGGTGTAGCTGGACCTGTAGGTACTAGTAATGAGATTTGATAAAAACATGTTTATCACTAATCAATTTTAAATAAATAGTTAATAAATAAAACTACATTACAGTATGAAATTAAAGCAAAAAAAAATGTTTCAAGGTCAAAATTTTATTTTGTGTTGTACACTTATAAATGACACGATAAAGTAAGAGTAATGTTATGAAAATGTACCACATAAATATGATACCTAACTAAACTAACTGTGATTTATTCCAATGACTACTCTACTACATTTGACATAGTATGTCTTTTTTACTTTACTATTCATAACTTTCTTTTTAAATAGTTATTTGATTCACGAGAACTAAAATTAATTCAATTTTCGTAATTATTATAATATTAATAGCATACCTATTTGCAATTAAAAATACTTTACCGCGTGATACTTTGTCAGAATGAAAATGACATCTTAAAAGTTTTAGTAAATAAAACACAGAATTAAATCTGCAGATAATAATCAATTGAGCATAATAGCTCACTTTCATTGCTACGAACAATACTAACAAGATCGTACCAATATGGACCTCATTGAATGTTCTGGGAAAACGTACTTTTTACTTAACTAGTAAAGCATAATTATAAAAACATTTCAAATACGTCACAGTTTTTTCCTTCTAATGCATCATTAAAAATAGATCAAAACATGTTATTTGTAAATCGGCAACTATTTTGCAACTTTAAAAGCTGTTATTGCATCAACTTTCAATTGCAATTTAAAAACAAATCAGTTTACTTTTAAACGAATGTCATCTATCAATATTTCCAATTTGAAATGGAATTCTAAATTTAAATATCGTACGTTGTAACTGGCCGAATGTTTGCCGTAATCCCGCGCTTTTGTTTTTGCCGCGCAGTCGCGTGCGCAGCGACGTCGGCGCGGTGAAAATTATTCGTGCCTTTTCCTTCTTGCGATACGGCGTGACATGTGCCAGTTATTTACTGGAAATGCGAATGTGTAATTTTTAATTGCAGTAATACATAGAGACATGAATAAATTGAGTAATATATGATGACACGCTGTTTAATGTTTTTATAACACTAAAAAGCGTACATAGCGACATTTTAACTATTTGTTGCAAAGTTGAATGCTCCTAAAAATAGTGTTTCGCGCCTTTTTTACTTATAGTGACAGGATATTCCCAAAAACAAATGATAACATAATTTTTTATTGAAGATCTATATTAAATACATACCCAATATCAATAAAAAGGAGGTAAGTGCGTTTAAAGACATTGACCCATAATAAAGCATCTTTCTCAATTCGACAAGCTTTCATTACAAACAAAACGTACTACAGCGTATATTTCACCGTATTTTTGCACCACAATAGAATATTAATACATGCAGCCCGTAAAATGGCAGTTTTACACTCCACAACTACGTAGTTTGTCAAAAAACTACAAAAGAGTTACTTCACACTACGCAATTGTCACGGTACTGTTATGCAAAGCGAGTAAGCAATCCATTCAGTAAGGATAGTTGTGGATTCGTGATCAACTTCACGGTTATATGATTCGTGAGTGTTGTGATGTATGATTTACAGTATTCGTGGATTTGTGTGCTGAAAGCGTGTGTAAGAATTTTTCGCTTTTACATTATAAGGAGCCTAAAGTGCAATAGGTTAATACGGTTTTAGATGTGACAAGAAAATTATACAGATACTATTCTGCCGTGATAACTAAAAAGGACGCATCTCCCGTAGAAGTACTATAAGAGATGCGCCTTTTTTACTTAGCACGGCAGTATTGTGCAAGACATGTTTGCATACCTACAGTTTAAATACAGATTCAAAAGCATCATTACAAAAAAACTAGACTAAACTAGCAATCTATAAAATAGTACGTACAGTCAAAAGCAAAATAAGGTTTATATAAAAATGCTCAAAAGTATGTCCTAGTATACTTTAATTTTGTGTAATAAGTACGTCGTAAGGTCGTAACATATTTATAAGAGGATTCTTTAGATACATATTTTTGCAGCTGACTGTACAGTGTTAACATTGTGGACCCGCTGCGGGACATCAAGCAGAGATAAGACCTTTTATGGCAATTCACTGTTCACATATACCTTTGGACGTTAATATATTGTTTTTGTAACCCTGTAACTTTTCTTGGGCTAGTATATTTTTACACAAAGTTTTTTAACTTTTACTTCATAAAAAAAATAACTAATAACACATAAATTCTCTAGGTATATTTTTTACCTGGGACGCTAAAAGTGACAGCTGTCGTTCCTTTATAGTTGATATATATTTATAAACGCAAAAAATACTAAAATTAAATATGCCATTCAAATAAATTGAGCAAAAACGCAATTAATCACACTGAATAGGCACGGTGCACTAAAAAACCTCTTAAAATTATTTGACATCTTTTTTGGCAGTATAAGAAGTCACGAAAGTTTTTAATGTTTTTGTTTGTTTTATACCTCATTCTATACTTACATTTTGTCACTTATAAATGTTTAATTTAACTCAGTTTATGATTGTTTACAAATAATGCATTGTTTTATTACTGTATTAAGATCTACTTTTTCATAATATGTAACTAAGTAGTAATTTCATACCAAAATTGATGAACGTTTGCGAACTGTTGATACTTAAATAAATAGGTAGAATCATAATTTAAAAAAAACGCGACGTTTGCGACGTTCTTATTAAATTGGATTAGAGTTTCTTGTACATTTTGAGTAAGCCCAGGAAATTATTGATATTTACAGAAAACATCATTTCAAAAACAATTCCAATAATGAAATTACCTACTTTTAATATTATTGCCAACTGTTGGCTCGACAAGCACTTTCCACTCTTGCCAAAGTCACAAAATTTCTTGTTTTGAGCTTAACATAAATTATGTTCAGATTTTACTGCACCGCACGTTAAATTGAGGAAATATTGGGTACCATTAACGAAGTGTAATAATATAATATGTTGATTTTGAAGATTCAAGATAATCACCATCGTCCTTATCAATAAAACATAGATATAGGTATTGTAATTTTATTTTATAAAAGAGCTAACTTGGGACCTATATAATTTTGTTAATTTACGTATATTTATAGTAAGTATTTAATACTTTCGTGCAAAATAAAGTTGGCAAAATATCTTTGTAAGTGTCTAAGTACTAAAATTATATTGCATGAGGGTTACTCACGTTTTTCGGGCAGCCATGGCGATTGGCTCTTGAAGAAGCTCCTCATGTACGGAGCGAAACATGTCGAGCATTTTTCGACTTAAAAACATGAGTAACCCGCTTGAAATATAATTTTAGTATGAACGAGTCTTAAGAGTTTCGTGTTTAAAGTTCCTAAATCTATAAACAGAAAATTTGAAGCATGCGGTAGGTATCTAACAATGGTATTAATATCTACACGTTATAAATCATAAATTAAACGCGTTAATTAAGTCAACTGTACAATTGTAGGTATATAATATTTCCATAGAAAATATTATAATGACAAGCTTAAAACATATTACAAAAGTGTCTCAGCGCTATTGAGATATGTCGGCCAAGGTCTGCAGTTGGGCTTATTAGGTATTCCGCCGGCGCCTAGAAACAAAGCATCTAGGTCTATTACGAAACCTAGGTATAATAATATGGGAATATTGCTATTACTTTGAAAAGACTCGTTGTCATTATCACATGGCCAAAACTGAGAAGCGAGCTCTACGTGAGCTCTAGCCGACTCTGAATGTTCGTCAGCCTCCGTAGCCTAGTTGGTAGTGACACTGCCTACGAAGCTGGAGGTTCTGGGTTCAAATGTCATACTAAGCAACTTTTACCATGGTACTCCCGAAATACTAAAACGATTACTCTTCTATATAAAATGTCAAGATCAGACAGACAAAATGTATGAATAATTAAAAAAAATATATCGTGTTTTCGGGGTTCGTCCCGAAGTCAAAGTTGATCAATTGCTAAATTTTCACTGATACTGTATTTCTCTTGCCGCTATAACAACAAATACTAAAAAATAGAATACAATTGATATTTTAGGAGGCTTCCATGCAACAAACGCGATTTTTAGCTCGCGCTTTTGCCATTTTCGTAATAAATTTATTGTCTGTGTCTTAGTATATTTTCTTTGCGGGTAGTTTTGTACTTGTCTTTCTTATTTTGATGGAGGTAGATCTATCAAATTTCCTCTACTGTCAGTCGCCCGCAGACCACGCACCCTGTAAAGAGTTCGAAACATCGGGATGAAGTAAAATTTAATTAATGTACGCGAGTTTATCCGTTTTTTCATAGTTTTATTTCATATGTAATCTAATCATCGTGGTAATCGAAGAAAATATCAAATAAATTTATAATAATACCTACGCATAAGGAGTCAGCAGAAGGGTACCCTTACGCGAGTCCGACTCGGGCGTTTTTTTTTTGATAAACTTGAGTACTTTAGTTGTTGTTTATTGTAAAAAGAATGGTCAATTAGTCAGCTTAGCTCATGTATCGATTTTTTTGTTGTTATTGATAAATAGGAAATATCACACAACATTAAGTTAACACGGAGAACATTAGTTTAATGGTACATTATGGATTTACAAATTCTACAACATCCTTAATTTTACTAAAACATGTAAATTCAATAGGTCACGGTCGTAATCAAACATCTTTATTTTATTTTTGATAAAACATAACATTAAGGGAGATAATTATTTTCTTACTACGTACATGTGTTAACCTTTTAGCAAAATATGACATTTTTTCATACGAGTTTTCTGATAAAAAAAGAAAATGTAGGTATAATGCTCTAGACTAAGGCAAAATGTAAGCATTTCTTTGCATAACAAAAAACCGGCGAAAGACAAAACAATCAAAATTTGTTTATCTCAAAGCATTTAATACACGGGTCACCGTTCAACGCTCGGTTATGTAAAAGGTCACAGTTTGCTCAACTTGACGGATTTAGTGTTAGCTAATTTACTTATTCGCAAGGTGATCGGGTGAGGCAACCGATGCGGAGACATTTTCATTGTTTCCAAATAATGGGTCTTATCTAGGATTCATTTTAGGCGTTAAAGCTGAGATGAACTCTATAAAAACTTAACGGATATTTAATATAACATTCATCTTACCCCCTTACCCTTCAAGGTGTAATCATGTCTTCAAAAATAATCAAAATTCCTAATTAGTGACCTTACATTATTAGGGACATTATATTATTAGGGAAGCAACACGTAAGTGATTTCCATGGAGATACAGGCGTACCATGGGCTACGGTAGCCGTTTACCTTATTTGCCACCGTCCTTGCATAAAAAAAAAACATAATTTACCCACTCGTAAGAGTTGGCATAGGAATAGGCACATCAAAATTGCATATTTTTGTTATCTAATTATAAATAGCTTAAATATGAAGGTTATGACTGTTTATATTTGGTTTTTAAATATTTAAATTCAACTTAGGTATTATTTTATAAAAACCAATGCCTGTATACATGTATCACATATCTTACGTCCTTAGAGGTATTTTATGAATATCATTAGATTTTCGTCAACTCAAATTAAACGGGGAAACAGAGTGTAAACTTTCCAGTTTTGTCATCAATAAGTAAACCTAATTAGTGCGATAGTCAGTATCATGCCCCAAAATTGCTTCATTTGCGATTTCGCAAACGCACCCAACCGGGCGCTAAACGCATTGTTATGCACCAAGTTATAATTTGACCGTTATGCAACACTTACATCGACGCACCGAGTCACGGAACTTTTATTGTTTTTATTGTTGCGGCGAATCCGTGCTTACTTTCACGGTCACGCGCACTTTCTTTGCATTGTTCGAGGACAGGTGTTTTGGACTCGTTAGCTCATCAATTGCATAATTTTTAATTAATGTATACGTGTTGGTGCGGTGACAAGAACAGTTCGATAATCACTAAGAATGTGACTAGAATTATCTATTAATATGACTATCATTCCAGTATTTAAATATGGTAGTTTTAATTACCTATTTAAAACTGGAATGAAAGTTATAATTATTATTGTTATTATTTTATGGACATGATTATTATTTGAATATCGATCGAGTAGGTATTTTATTCGTGCATTGTAGTTTTCCATGAAGATATTTATAACTAATTATAATTATTGATTTAGGTCGTTAATAAATCAATATTCTTTTGTTTCTATACAATTTAATCTCACAATCCTCAGGTATTAATATGTTATTATAATAATGACTTACAGTTTTAAGAATTATGAGTAAAAAACCTATGCTAATTTATACTAAAAAAACTAAACAAACAATAATTTATTTTCCTGTCCGCATATTTCTTAAAAGGCTTACGGCCTGCGGTCATGTGTCAATATTGACGGTGACATCATCATCATAATCATAACAATTACAATATTTATGTCGTTAATTGCCACTGTGTCAAGGGCGTAAGTATACAGCGTCACTATTCGAAAAAAAAAGTGTATCTTTTAGTTTATACCCAAAAGAAAAATATTTTATACCTAGCCAGCTTTTGTTTTAGTGCACAGTCAGAGAGAATCATAGATACTGGCTTTTTCTTATGCTAATATTGCCACCCCAAAAAGAGGGATGGATATACTTTTTCTGGTTTCAAGTAACTGACAATCTGGTTTACCGGAATATAATTATAATAGAATTACATAAATATGAATAGTTTACTACGTTTCAGTGTCAGAGCGACGTACCAGATATAAAAGAACATGTCTAGTTAATTCAAATTACAGAAGGAAAAACCACCATACTTTTATCAGAATAAGGTGTGAATTCAGATTCACCCTGATTTTTTAAGCACTGGACATGTTTTTTTCCGTAGACCCTTCATACTCGTATAAAAAGATCAATGATAAACCTATTTTCACAGTAGAAGAATTTGCCTATGAGAACGAGCATAAGCATAAAAATGTATACATTTTTGACTTTATATCAATGACATAAGGTTCAAAAATGTAAACAAATTTATGCCTTCGACGCTATCTATACCAAAATGACGCTGGAATCACACAATCTCAGTTCTCACAGAGTTATTACTCATTAGCGGGTGTTATGTACTTTATTTGCTTTGTTGAGAGTTCACATCGGCTGTGCTGATTAAGCTTTATGAGGCTGGAAAGCATGATTCTGAATAAATATTAGAATCCAAATAACTTAAGTAGTACCAACGTGCCAGATATCATCATCATATCAGCCGAAAGACGTCCACGGTTAAACATAGGCTTCCCCCAAAGATTGCCACAATGACCGGTCCTATGCCACCCTCATCCAGCGGACTCCTGCGACCTTCACCAGATATAATAACCGCCAAATTAAAAAAAACACGATTTCTCTAAGATCCAGTCATCAGACCCTGACTTGGTGCCAAAGGGACCATAAAGGGGTTATACCCGTTCATGAAAAAAAAACCGAAATCTGTATATGGTTCTCGGAGATATCGTAACATACATCAAAATAAAAATTCAGTCGTATTGAGAACATCCTCCTTTGAAGTCGGTTAACAGAAACCGCAAAAATTGTGGATCACTTACATTTAATTTTGATCCTCACATTCGCCCGTCAAACGGCCGATTCGCTCAACCTTTATGCAAAGTCAGCGAGAAATCGTCGCACGCGCATTTCGTGTGTATCGGAGAAATGGCGGCAGCTTTCGCATTTCTCGCCGCTTGCGCAACGAATTCTAATTATATCATATCTCATAACGCACCGTTTTGTCGATCTGTGATGATGTGCTGACAGTTTGTGAGTTACGTTGACGATTGTTTAATCAGTTCAATTTTGTTGCAACAGTCATTCACTGCATTATTATTTTATTATAAATACCTACTGAACATGCTCCTGTCGTCGGTTGACAATGACAACCAAGTAACAAATACCTATTTGAAATAAAACTCGCATCGCATCCTAGTATTGATACAATAGTGACATACGAGTGACAAAGATTTGTGTCAGTTTTTATAGTGTCCGCCCTAATGTATGTAACGATATATTATGTAACAAAAAAATTTACTACAGGTAAAATAGCAATTCAAAATAAACGATTTTTTTGTATCACTACCTTATTTTGTTATTGCTAACTGACGGTTTTCGCTCACTTTTACTGACAAAATAAGAAACCAAAATATTTATGTGGAAAATGGCGATTTTGGTCCCATCAAAAATCAATATAACGGAATTGAATGTGACTCGCTCTGTGCTTATAGTGAATTAAATAAAAAATCGGTATTGAAGTGATGCAACGAAATAAATGTAGGTCCACTTAATGTATTTTAATACGAAATACGACTTTAGCACTCCGTCGTTTAAATGTTAAATATGTTTTAAATATCTCCATAGGTATACCCAAATTTATGTACATTCTTAACACATTTTATTTAATTTGACTGTCAATGATTTTTCCAGCATTTAATTTTTTTTTTTTTATTAAATTAGGCACCAACATACAACACACATATCAAACTGAATATACGTCAATATATATGCAATAATATATCTTCACGTATTCATCACACACATTTTTTTTATATTAAAGATATTACGAAACCTATTCAATGATACCCCACATATAGGATTACAACAAATAAAACAAAACATCCCCTCTTCACCAGTTGGGGAGGTACTAGAAAAAAATTATATTTTCTAGTTTTTATTGTACCACTTTATCGGCATGATTAATATGTATACCTGTGCGAAATTGCAGATTTCTAGTACTATCGGCCACTGACCTATGCTGCGGACAGACGGACATGGCGAAACTATAAGGGTTCCTTGTTTACTACGGAACCCTAAAAAGGACACATTTAATAGTTAACGGCATCGAACACTACTCCAATCAATCGATATACTCGATTACAAAACTTCGTCGATATTAAAAACCTTATTAGACCCACCCACTAATAAATCTCGTCTCTGACCGGCTTCACTGATACAAAGTTTAATGATATCCCACATCGTTTTAAATATCATAGGTAATGGTGCTTTCAAAATATCATTTTAAGTATCGAAAAGAAAGTTCACGAGCTGATTAATCTTGTTGCAGTTGCACATTTGAAAGTGATAGTCATTAGATTATGAACAAATAAGTTGTGTGCTTACACCCGAAGCGAAGGTTTCTCGTAAGGAGTTGTAATTCTCAGCATTTGTCTCTGTTATTGCAATTACGCCTTAATTCGAGTAACAAAGACGGCTAGAATATATATTTTTTAATTTTAGGGGTGTGTCAATGTAAATGTAATTAAATATCTTGCGCTACACAGATACTCGTAGTCCCAAGGAGCGAATTGGAAATTCTACAATGGTAGTATTTCTGTTTTCTTTGTGTACCTAATCATGATGCAAAAATAGGCAATTTGGTGTTCAGGCAATAAAACGAATTTAAAATAACTGGAATCACAAACAATTCTGAAATTTTTGTCAATTTCATAAACATTTTCCTATCACCCTGTACTTAAGTGTAATGTTTCTACACATGGAAACCACACTCGATATCTATCGCTATGCAGAAACGAGAGTCACACACACACGCGCACTAATTATACGTTTGTGTGACAATGTGTGTGTTTGTGTGTTTGCACGGGTTTCTCCAATCCAACTGGATGGGCTGGTGGTTTTAAAGAGATTTCGACGATTATGGTTAAAGTATTATATTACATATGGACGATGAATATGCAAAATTATGTAATTACATAGGTACCTACAACAATCTTTTCAAATATAGTATGTGTGGTTTGTGCAAAGGAAATTATCTTTATTTTACCTAATAAGAAATTGGGTAACAATTATAGTTCAATATAACATTGTACTATTTGTGTAAGCAATTAAATAATATTAGTTTTAATAAACGGTGGCCCATTATTTATAAGGTTGGACAATATTTTTAAATTGGTGAGATATGCAAAACACTGTGCACATATTTTAGTTGCAAATTTATTAGTTTTGTTTACAGATTCTCATTGTTCAAATACATAAACGACACGTTTCAATGTTATGTCCAGTTTTAACCTATTTACACGGCGACCAAAGCCCTGCTTAATTTAAGGCGCACTAAATCCATTTTGTAAAACCATGCGAAAGTTAAATAGTAAAATGTCAGATTTTAACGAAATATCACGTGACTATAATATATAGAAATCGTCCCCTGACTTTTCGTTCGTATCTGTCGTTCTAATGCATTTACTATTTTTCGCTTATCGCATGCCCTCGTTAATTGGCATCATGGCTAAGGCCCCATATATTTATACATAGTAACATTTATTGTTGATAATCTCTTTAAAAACGGAGGCAGATTAAGTGCCACAAATCGGATTCAAATCCGAGACGGAGGCACATTAAGTGCCTTTGAATCATAATGAAATGATCACCACCGTAGCACGCGTAGCAATATAACTTGATCACCTTTAAACTATCGAAGGCTTTCAACAAAATGTATAAAAACTGGTTTCTCTACGGTTTTACTATGAATCGAAATTTATGATATTTGTAACACGATAACTTTTGACACCTACTGTTATATCCGGTTTAGTTTGTGATATATCAGTGATCGCTTCCATACTCGTACTTATCGTGTGGCAATGCAGCAATTTTGCAACTATGTGAAATGTAAGTTTTGACATTGTCAATATGCCTGAAAATTGTCGAAAAGTATAAAATCTTATAGGGACTTTGTTAGTATAAAATATGTATGTCTTTACTAATTGCACTTTTAAAAGTTTTTTTTTTATATTTCATTTGCTGTTTATTAACCAATTCATTCATAAAGTGGCCACGCACTATTACAGCTAACAGTATCTAGTTAGAAATTATAAAGATATGGACATTAAGATGGCAAGCTTCGATATAAAATCGTCACCGAGTTAGCAACCTTTTTAATTGCAAAAGTGGGTTACGTAGACCGAAAGCGAGTCTTCAATTAGAGGTTGCACCGGGCATGTGCAAGCGATTGTGCTAAGTGTGGTCTTTGTTTCGCTGTCCCACGACGTTGCGCGTCTTCTCACACCGTGTCTATGATTTAGTCGGTTGCAGTCAAGTCTTCCCATAAACAATGTGGTCATCAGTTTATCTTAAGAGCGTACCGGAGTTGAGCTTTTTTTCGGATCTACATGTGCATTTAGACCAAACGAGCATTCAGTCATTCTATCCCCCAATCTACATAATCAACGAATTTCGACGAATCACGTTTTGTGTAACGAACGTCTACGAAATTTCGTAGAGTGGAGGATAGAATGAGCGAATGCTCGTTAGGTCTAAATGCACCTTACGGATATGTCTTTCGCGATGACGGGTTTGGCATAGCAATTAGCCACCTAAATATACGAGTAGATATACATATACAGGGTGGTCCAAACCTTGACGTCAAAAAATTTTTTTTAGATTCCTCACGTCATGAGCTATCAGAATATACCCCATGTATGTTAGCCGATTTTTTGTAGTTTTCGAGTTATGAATTTTTGAAACTTTTTTTTGAGAAATTCTGGAATAAAGAAATTTATTAATAAAAAAAAAACTTTTGGGTTTTTAACTAGTTTCTTTTTGTAAAAGTATAACTAAAAATAAAGCATTTACTGACAAAAAAATTAGCGTCCTCACTTTGATACAAGTAGCATAAAAAAATACCAAATTCAAAATTTTACGCTAAAAACGCATCAAAATAGCATTAATGTACGTAAATAAAAAAATAAAACATATCCCAAGGAATTTTCGTATTCTAAAGACCGCCCTAGACCTTGAGCCTTCGTAAAAGCAAAAAAAAGTGATTTAATGATGAGGATTTTTCGGAGTAGTCGGTCAAATAAACTTAAAAAAGCTTAAAATTTTTAAGTAGCAAAAAATTTCTTGAATAACTACACAAATTGAGTTTTCGTGGTATTTTCTGTCTTTGTTTATTGATAAGAATAACAAAACAGATGAAATTTTACTTTATTTTTAAATAAAAAATTTAGAAGCTTTTTTTTTATGTTTATTTGACCGACTACTCCGAAAAATCCTCATCATTAAGTATCACTTTTTTTTTGCTTTTACGAAGGTTTAAGGTCTAGGGCAGTCTTTAGATTACCAAACATCCTTGGGATATGTTTTTTTTTTTATTTCCCTACATTAATGCTAATTTGATGCGTTTTTAATGTACATTTTTAAATTTGGTGTTTTTATCCTACTTGTATCAAAGTGAAGACGCAAATTTTTTTGTCAGTAAATGCTTTCTTTTAATAATACTTTTACAAAAAGAAACTAGTTAAAAAACCCAAAAGTTTTTTTTTTATTAATAAATTTCTTCATTCAAGAATTTGTCAAAAAAAATTTTTCAAAAATTCATAACTCGAAAACTACAAAAAATCGGCCAACATACATGGGGTATATTCTGATAGCTCATGACGTGAGGAATCTAAAAAAAATTTTTTGACGTCAAGGTTTGGACCACCCTGTATAGTGCTTCTATTTTCGCAATTGCATTGAAATTCATGAAATAAACAATAGGCCCAGGCTTTTAACAAATCAAACAGTCTGCAACAGATCTGTATCCCAATAGTACAGGGTTCTATGTTACATTTTAATTAAATCTCTGCGACCAAATATAACATGGACGTCTAAGGCCAGCTTAAAAATGCCCCCAAAAACAATTGTTCAATTGTGCCAAGACGGACAGGACATAGCGCTTTTCTTATCATCGCGCATATTTCGGAACAACATCTTTAACAAATGTTTATAGAATATAGCCAATCAAAACTTTGATGGACCAATCACAACTGTTTTAATGGCGGTTTAAGCTTTTATAGGTTGCTATTGAAATTAAATACAGTGATGCATTAGAGAGGGGGTGACATACTTGTCAACTAAAGTTCAGGACCATTTATGAAAGGCAATTTAGTATGGCGTGCGGCTTCCATGTTTTATTTGTTCGTAGTTAAATCTAGAATAAGAATAAGTGTGACAATGTTCATATTTTAAGTCGGTAAAGTGCAACATAGAACTTTTTTATATTGGGGCAGCGAGATATTGAAGAGAATCCGTTTTTGAAAAATCGCAGACAAAAATCTCGGAGGAAATAGTCAAAAGCGTTTGTATAGGGAAACGGCTGCTCCGTATGCCTCTTAAACGGTTTTAACAAATACGGATATATTACTAGTCTTACAAGGATTGTTACCTTGGTAAAAATATGTTGGTCTATTTAGCTCATTTGAAGATTACGCTACTAGGATGTTTTACTGTAGACATTGTTAGTCATCGGACTGTTAACATCTGTTTGCATGCATAATGGGTAGCATTAATGATTTCTCACCATATAATATTTGTAGTGTATCTCCGCCTACATAATAGCATTGAAATTGACAGTTAATGCTTGGAAATGCAATAGGAATCTTTATAATAATTGTTGTTATTTCTGTTTCAGGTACGTACTTAATTTTGCAACGATATCAGTATTCAACGATTTGTACCTGGTGAATATTATTTTCTGTCTGGGATTCATCTGCCTGCACTGTCACCTGATGGCGTGTTATACATATCTGAAGGTAACGTTTATTTAGTCTAACAAACTGAAACGCGAACGACACAAATGCTGCTTAAATATAGTGATAGAGTAGATACTTCAGAGAGTTGAATTTTGGCTGAATTATAAGCATTCGCCGAAAGACTTCCAACTGCTGGACATAGGCCTCCCCCAAAGATTGCCACAATGACCGGTCCTTCACCAGTTTCACCACTCGCATCTAGCGGACTCCTGCGAACTTCATCTGGTCATCAGTCAGCTGTGTCCACATTGCTATAATATACAAGTATCAAAAGATTTATGTTGAATAATACTGGATAGTGGATATCTACTGGGTGAGGGCCAATATTAGACCACTTTTTAAGGGCATCAGAAAATATGAATAAGAATATATTACTAAATATACACTTAGGTAAGTAACGATACATTTAGCAGTTTTAAGAATAAGCCTGGTTTACAGAGACTTCACTAATTGGAAGTCATACGTTGAAATGTTTTGAATAAAGATTTCATCAGAAAAGTCTATTCTTCACGATATTTAACAAAAAAATGTTTTACCTTTGTACATGTTGCCTTATTAGTTGTACCGTGAATAATTTCTTCAAAGAGAGTTCATTAAATATTGCAAAAACATGTAGTATCATGTAACAGCAATTTTCCCATGCAAAGGTGAACGGATTAATTTGTCTTTAGATATCACTTAATAGCACATTACAAGTATGTCATTAACGGGCATCGGTTTTGTAATGCTCTGCCATCTTCGATAGTGTTTTGCAAGGTTCATAGCTATCATTTAGAAGTTAATCACGTATGAAATCCGGTAATACATGATTTCCAAAAGGTTATCTAGTATCGAAAAACACAATATTCAACAACGAGGTGATATTACTTTTTGAGGAATGACTATCAAAACTGGTAATTAAAAAAAAACTGCAATCCTAGACTGCATTCTGCAATGGCATACCTACGATAAGCGATAAGTGAAGGGTCCACGGAAGAAAACATGTCCAGTGCCTAAAAAAATTAGGGCAAATTTACACCTTATATTCTGTTAAAAGCACTTGAAGGTGGTTTTTCCTTCTGTAATTTGAATTGACTAGACATGTTTGTTCCGTGGACCCTTCAAGTAATAAATGTATGAGAATGACAGATTGCAACGAAAACTTATGTGACCATTGCCATACATTTTATGGTCACGTGATGTTTCGTTCGAATCTGTTATATTAATACATTTTATTACTTAGTTTATAGGTTCTCGTATGCAATTGCAGAATTAAATTTTACAATGTTTTAGTGTTTATACCTAAATAAATTATACCTACGTATAATTTCATGTTTGCGTGTGAAAAGGTGAAAAACCAGTTGGTGTCAAATTAAAGGTCTAGCTGAGCTAATATGACGCTTGTGTGACTCAGGCATTTGCTATGCAGTTTTAAGATGCATTACCGAATTACACATGTAAATTATTCATGTTGACTTTACATTGCGAAACGATTCTACGTTGCACACTCGTCAATCGACAATCAATAAATGTTAACTTTATAATATAACGAGATTCTTCTCTAGGGACTATAATGAACAGTATACATGTTTCTATTTAACGAGAAAGTAAACAATAAAAATAAAACTAAAATCTAATATTAAATTAACAACAACACATTACTTAACACCTGCGACCATATATAACATGGACGTCTAACGCCAGCTCGAAAATGCCCCCAAAATCAATTGTTCAATTGTGCCAAAATGGGCAGGACATAGCGCTTTTCTTAACACCGCGCATATTTCTGCGCAACACCTTTGACAAATGTTTATAAAATATAGCCAATAAAAAGTTTGATGGACCAATCACAACTATTTTTAAATGGTGGTTTAAGTTTTTATAGGTTGACATTGAAATTCATTGCCGTGATGCAGTAAAGAAGGGGTGACATTTGTCAACTAAAATTCAGGTCTGTTTTTGAAAGGCAATTTACTATGGCGTGCGGCTTCCATGTTTTATTTGTTCGTAGCTTAACACCAACACATTTAGGCTCTTTATCGCTCTGCGTCTAGGTGCTGCTCGTGTTGCCCCGCATCAATGCCATTGTGGTGCTATGGTGAGCAATAGGGGGTTGCATGGTTTGTCCTGCAGCAGGAGCGCTGGCCGCATCGCAAGACACGCGTCGGTCAATGATATCCTGCGATATAAAATTTATAAGGAAATAATTTTACTTAGATTTTATTTAGATAGTTCGGGAAATATTATTTACTGTTATATTAATAACGACCTTTTGTTTTGCGTTAACACTTACTAGACAATTAGCAGTTGAGCACTTTTCTATTTTTAATCATCATCATCATCATCATCAGCCTATGATAGTCCACTGCTGGACGTAAGCCTCTCCTATTAAGCGTATAAACGCATTAGGAGGTAAATGCCCATAATCGCCACGCTGGGCAAGCGGATTGGCGATCGCAGTAATGTGTCCACTATGATGACGCTGCTGCCCATCATCAATCTTTTATCAATTAATGGTCAGTGACACTTCAATCCCTTAGTCGACTCTTACGACACCCGCAGCTGCGCAGGAAGAGTTGGGGTGGCGACAAATGTATTCTTACTGCCGTCACCACACGGCTGATAGTAAGATAAGAGTCGGTCTAATCATATTTCCCGAACTATACGAATAAATACAATATAGATTAATGAAGTATCATAAATTGCTCACGTGTTAATGAAATCAAATGATCGTAACTACTAATTCTTCTAATTATATATAAAAGAACAGTGTTTTTAAATGCTGTCCATAGAAATCGACGCAGTACATAACTCACTTAGTGTGGACTAGATAACATGCTCAGCCAAATAAGGCAAAGTCTGCGCATGGCCACTTGCTAAGATCCGTTGTACCCACTACTGCCGCACATTACGAGTAAAAAGGTTACATTGACTGCTAGAGTGGCAGAAAAATATATGTATTTGGCGTAAACTAAAATCAAAAATGACAACTCGAATAGTATATAATATACTTACTGACTCGGAAGGTGTCAGAAACTTTGCCTTCGATTGTATCTATTTTTAACCGACTTCAAAAAAGAAGAAGGTTCTTAATTCGACTAACCGATTTTTAGGCATTGCAAAAGTCGTCATAATCAGTACGAATGACCGTCTGCCATTGTAGTCCTTTTTTATTGTTTAAAAATATATAAATGAGAGTTAATAGCACATCTATAATGCCTTTCATTTTTATACAGCAATGTAAGATGAGATCACAAAATAATAACGATATGTTACCAGTTCCACTTAGCTTACCTTGCGACATCTCTTTAGGCGTCAATTGACATTCAAGCTTATTACGTTCAAGTGTTAATTCCATGCATCTTTATCAGAATCGTACGAATCGATCATCACTATCCGCGGGCTTATGCAATGTTTCTGTTCACGTGTACGGTCGGCTCTAATAATATGTATACGATTTTGATCCTTATGCGTTTGACATTCGTTCCGAAATGTATACATATGTATTATTAGACGTGACTGTACGTACTAACCAGTTGGTTACTCTGACGACAGTTTGTTGAGTTTGCAATGATTCAAGGATTTAAGTAAGTGTAGATTATAAACAAACATCATACCGGCAACCAAAACTCACTAAGTAATAAATACCTACTTGAAATAGAGATCGTATCTAAGTTCTGATTCAATACTGACATAAGAGATTGCTAAGAGTAGTGACAGTTTTTATAGTGAGTTTTGGTTGTCAGCCGAACCTGTCTGAATGTCTAGCTGTTAAGGTAATGTTAAGCGAAAAGACAAAATATTTAATTTAAAACTATTTATGATTAGTAAAACATCCGTCTAAGTTTGTTTTATTATTATTATACTTAGGTACTCTTATTTTCTTATAGAGGTGGGATAAGGAATGAGGTGTTTGAGAGCATTTGTTGTGTCGTAACCAATATAAATTAGAACCAAGCAAATCGGATAACGAAATTCTATGCATGGCGTGAAGAATTTGATAACTCGAGATAAAAGGTAGACGAAATTTTAACTTAAATTCATTTACATTTACAAAAATACGTCTCTCAAGTTATCAAGTCCATAAATCCATACTATCCATAAATGAAGGGTCCACGAAAAAAACATGTCCAGTGCTTAAAAAAATCTGGGAAAATTATTCTGTTAAAAGTAAGGTGGTTTTTCCTTTTGTAATTTGAATTGACTAGACATGTTCTTTCCGTGGACCCTTCAAATGTAGTCATTGTACGACACTATAATGCGAAAAATTAACATAATATGTAATACAAACATTAATAAATTGATTATTGTTTCCCCATCCGTGAGGTAACGGTAACCGTTCCTTCCGATAAAACTTCACATCTATATACGGCACGAAAAAACGCCAATGAGATAACTCGCTTCCTTGCTCTGAGAAAGCAGATCATTGCGGTGCGAGACAAAGGAGAATGCGACAATGTTGTGTTACTGACGTAACTTATTCATGCTCTGTAACAAGAATCCCATGCTTGTACTTGCTACCTACCTTCCTAATCTTAGAGACAAATTCGAGTACAACTTAACTAACCTTCTTGGACTTTATTAAAACGCGGATAATGCCGTGTGGTGACGGCAGTAAGAATACATTTGTCGTCACCCCAACTCCTCCCGCGGGTGTCGTAAGAGTCGACCAAGGGATTGAAGTGTCACTGACCATTATTTGATAAAAGATTGATGATGGGCAGCAGCGTCATCATAGTGGACGCATTACTGCGATCGCCAATCCGCTTGCCCAGCGTGGCGATTATGGGCAATTACCTCCTAATGCGTCTGTAAGCATAGTTGATAGGAGAGGCCTACGTCCAGCAGTGGATTATCATAGGCTGATGATTGATGATGTATGATGATGATGCATAAAGGAGATTTGTACGCAAATCGCGATGATGGTTCTGTTGGTGATGGCGCAAATGCAGAGCCTATTTATTCGTACTTGTCGTAACTAGTAAGCAGGTTTATAACATCCAAATACACTGTCTTCGCCTATAACCACTAGATTTGCCGAAATTAGGAGAACGGGGACAGTTCTGTAAGTCACCTCTATATTATTGCACTCGGAAAGCCTTTATAATAACAGGTTCATGAAATGTACACTTTGAGGGTAGAATATTGTTTACTAGATAGTTACGAGTAAGACAAATAAGGACGAATAGGCTTCATGTCTCCCTAATCTCCCTATTTTGTCACATAAGGTGCAGAAACAAAATACCTAGGTCAATACTATTGACGTTTAATTTAAAATAATCAGGCGTTTTAGACTTCCCAGTCTGACATCACAAATGTAAAAGAGACATTTAAATACTACGTAGGTGTTCATTCATGCAAATAAAGCGGTAAATTGAGGAAAATCAGTTAATGAAAACGAGAATTCAAGCAATTAATGTAACGAACATATTAGAATGCGACATCGCGACGTAACAAGAGTTACCGATTATATTAAATAGTTGTCTACGCCACTGGTAAATGAGGTATTTGTGCATATTGGCACATTAGTAAGACCTGAGCACTATGCCATGCCTTGGAAGGCTTGATTATCTTAATATTACGACACGCTTACTACCTATACCTATTTGTAAAATGGTCTGCTTTGGTAACTTGTAACAAACACATAAACATACCCTTAGCTACCTACTGTAAGTTGCGGTGTCATTATTTGTCACCACCCCAACTTTTCTCGTGAATGTCGTAAGAGTCAAATGAGAGATTGAAGTGTCACTGACTATACCTTGATAGAGAACTAATGATGGGCAGCAGCGTCCTTACAGTGGACGTACTGCGATCGCCAACCCGCTTGCCCAGCGTGGTGATTGGCATTTACTTCCTAATGCGTATATACGCATACTTTATAGGAGAGGCCTACGTCCAGCAATGGAGACTGAGATAGGCTATGATGTACCTACTGGAAGTCATAGCCGTCCTCTAACTATATAAGCAAGGTCGCTACCAACTAGTACCTGCCACTTGACAAAGAGCTATTCAACAATTTCACCATTCAGCTGACATTTCCCTACGCAATAAATTAACTAAGATAAATCCAACAAGCCTTCAGGAACTCGACAAACGCTACTAGCTTGTCGCCCACGCCTTGCAATTACTATCACGACTTATTTAATACAATAACAGAATTCACCTCGACGTGACGTAACGCCAGTAGAAACGACAATGTTGAAATGAAACAATTGTCATTAAAACTGAACCACGCAAGAATGGGCCATTGCATTGTATTGGCAACACTAGAGAAATTTTAAAACGTTATTAGCACACTTATTTCTAGATTTCTGAGGTACGATAAAACAACTTGTACTAGTAGGTGTCACGTTATTTATTATTTATTCAGTTATTGAACGCGATGAATTGAATTTTTTGATGTGTTGAACGAGAAGGGTATTTAATTGTTAAATATTTGTTGTTTTAGCTAAAATAATTAGCCCTGTAGACAAATATACTTTAACCAGGTTTATCTGAAGACTGTGCCAAAAATAAGTTATGTGTGCCATGCTATGTAATTCTAATTATTAACATTAACCGTTTTAATATTAACATTTTTGAGTAATTCACGTAAAGGTTTACACACTGTGTGTCTGCCATTTACCGCCATAAATCTTATTTTCTATCCATCACGCTCATATACTCGCGAGCGAGAGGGATAGAAAGTAAATCCGCATTAAACTCACTCGCGGCTCATGGTTATCACACGGATCTAAATAAAGTATCTACTATAATAAATGATTACCTTTCATAATGTTCTTTATATCAAAGACAAAACCGGTTGACTTTTAATGTGGTCCCATTAATCAATATATCTCTGATCTATATGTATATCCACAAGGCCGGTGCTCTAAATGGTCGGAAAAGTGGGGCGAGTATAGCAGAAGGTTAGAAAAGCTATTGTAGATTGAATAGAGATGCACTTGACACCCATTACTTACAAAAATCGTGTAAAAACTGAGTATTGTATGACGTATGTTTTTATCATTTCAATTACAAAAATACGAGAATACGACTACTATGTGATTTGTGTCACTAACAAAACCGCCTGGCACTTCAGTGGCTTTATCGTAACTATTTATAGCTATAGTATAATTAAACTTTCTTTCGACAACGTCCAAAATACTAGATATATGTCTTTTCCCCACACTAGCTCGGAAACACCTACTTCCCTCACTGATTTCAGTGAGGGAAGTTGCATTTTAATCACTTGTGAAGGAAGTAAATTGACAGATGAACCGTGAAACGTTCAAAACCATGGAACGTAAAACGCTGTATGGCTATGATTCGCTGATTATTTTTTGAGGGACACCATGAAAATTTTATCATACACCAGATTATTTCATTTATTCAAGATAATAAATTAGATTTCTAGTATTTCATAAAAACCTATCGCAAAATCTTATCATATTGGACAAAAACCAGATAGTATACTTTTACATTCAGAACGCAACCCGCTAACACTGACGTCTTGTACGTCAATGTTGCCAACTTATAAAAAAATACTCGAATGTACAGTTTTGTAAGGAAAGTTTCCTTAGTAATATCTTACCAAAAAGTAGGCAATTTAAGTTTACCTCACACATTTTTTAAAATGATTGATGTTTTAAAGCTGCCGGATACAGATTTTATACTTAAACATGATAGAAATTTTGACAATTTAATTAATGTAGGTAGGTTTTATTGTAATTATAAAAAAACTGATTTGTTGCATTAATTGTTTTTTCTTACACGTTCGTAGCTGCTTCCTCGCTTTAGTGTGGGGAAAAATGTTGTGTTACACATGGGAGCAAAGTTTGTTTAATTATCGTGCCTTGAAACCCTCGCAACGCTCGAGATTCCATTTTTAAACCACTCGCTTCGCTCGTGGTTCAACTATGGCATCTCTCGCTAGCTCGGGTCTCAATATTGGCACGATGATTAAACAACCACTTTCCTCCCTTGTATAACAAATAACTATTTAACCACTGTTATTACCGTATTTTTTTCGAACCAGAATTATTAAGACTTTGAATGCCAAAAGGTGGTTCCAACGTTCCAACACACAGCCATCCCTTGTTTCTCAAATAAAGTGTTGATACATTCATGTCCTCAGCATAAAAAATGCGTCGATACTGACCGTCTGTAAATTGAAAATCGAAGCGTAAATTGAACAATTTGCACATAATGATTTAAATAATTAGCTAATTAATATTTATAAACGGCTTTATTTTATTTCTGTATACCTACCTAGTATTAAATTAAATGTATTTTACTTGCTATTATGTATGATGATTCAAAAATGATTTAACAATCATTTAATACGAGTATATCTAATGTTAATGCCTTTTACACGAATAAAGAATAGTTTTTTTTGATAAAATATCAATGTTATGGTAGAAATTAAAGTAACTTTCATTGGAATATTACTTTTTCTTATGTAGAATTACGCATTACTTTCCCAAATTGTATTAATTTCCTTTTAACCACTGAAGCGTAGCGCTGAATATCATTTATCATACATTATTCATACAAATTGCAGCTACGACAGTGTAGATTATCTTTGCATGTGAATATGCGACCGACTGTTCCATGTCCGATTATATGCAAAAAAAATGTATCCTAATTAATGTTCCGAAAGTATTGATAAATATCCAAAACCCGTGTAGTTAACTTGTGTTGCTTGTTTATAATTACGTATAAATAATTTATATTTCATCTATAATGGCAAATAAATAAAATAAAATAAAATAAAAATATACCTATTGATCTCTTGATCACGTTTGAATATGATATAAAACTCGATCCTAATATGGTTTTTTACTGACTCCTATATTAAGTAATATTGTTAAGTACGTATAAAAAATATCCCAAGGAATAATTTTGCTATGTTTATGTTCTTAAGGAATTGAGTCATAATTTTTTCGTCTGTAACCATTATATTTTCTTTACCACCATTTTTTATGTTGTCGAATCTCAATGTGAATTCGTATTTCGAATTTATTAAGGTCCATCGTATACGTGCCCGCACCAGTTAGCGCTATTCATACATTTTTTTATTAGACAGGCGTGCGTTTCGGGTAATCGGCGTCAGCTAACGTAGGCCCTAATAGTTCCACAAAACAAACACTGACTGTTTACCCGTTATATTGCCGCTTAACGCTCCTCTAATAAAAAGCTAATAACACACATTAATTCAATACAAACACTACTTAAAATGTTTTTAACACTTGGTGACTACAAAAACGAGACAAAAGAATACCCGGAAAGCAAGTTTTTCATCACGATGCTATTAATCAAAAGAAAAACCTATTGATGCAAGCACTGTTTTAACGATCAGTAGCGACTGAACTCTGTCCTTTACCTCATCTAGCAAGTTACGTATAATATATTATCTGTCTATCAGTTCCAAAACATCTTACATATAATCGGGTTTCTTATGCCAAAACGTCATTTTGGATTTAGTATCCGTAAGTTTACCATTTGTCATCGTCAAGTAGTCAAATAAAACAATTCGCTACGGCTAAAGTTGGTAAGTCAAGCAAATCCATGGCGAAAAAATGAAATTAATCTTTTATGTGAGTTGTTTGATAAAACATGTAGTTTTAGCTATGAAATCCGATAATATCGTATGAACTTAGCGATTTCAAATATATTACCTGCATTTATAATCATAAATAAAACATACACAGTTCAATCTAAGGCCAAAAATGATTTATACAACGTGTTTTTCTTCATATGCTATAACTTTAAGGGATGCTTATTTAGGTCAAATATAATTAATTTCTCTAAGAAACTAGTGTTTTAACTCTTACCGTTATTGAGTTATTAAAAAAATAAGTTTAATCACTGAACATGTGTATTGCAACCTTTATTACATTCTAATGCTACTTATTTTGACATGTGCCGTCAGTCACCTGAGATCAACTTTTATTTTATTCTTAAGGTTCTCTCACACTTACCATTTCATTTATTACGTATGAAAACAAAAAAAAAATATTTTTATCGAATTTTCCAAGAGTCGATATACCAGACAACTTCTATTAATGGCCCAAGTAACCTGTCTAATTTATCGCAAATCGAAACGAACACCATGTATAATAATAAGGTGTACTTATTTACTTATTTGATCGAATGCGTTGCCAAGTTCCAACTGATTCGTTAAATTCCAAAATGTTACATTGATTACTAAATATATCTAATAGAGACCTCAGGCGACCAGAGGGCTGGCCAGTACCTTGCACAGCGTTTTAGTATAGCTATACAACGGGGGAATGCGGCCAGCCTTCTGGGTACCTTGCCCACTGACGGCGATTTAGGCCAATTTTTTTATTTATAGGTAGTTAAGTTAAGTCCTTATATTGTTCGTTTTTATTTTATGTCGTTCTTTAATAATAAAGCCCAACTCTAATCTATTTATGTTCCCCGCTAGAATTACCTAGCATAAACATCTATTTATACTTTATTGATTATTTTCGAAAGATGTTAGTGGAGACCACGGTTTGACAAACGCAGTGTAGGACGTTCACCCACGAGATGGACAGACGACCTTATGAAGGTCGCTGGGAGACGCTGGATGCAGGTCGCTTCCAACCGATGTACCTATGTGGAGGTCCAAAGGAGAGGGATCGCCATTTCAGCCATAAGACGTCGGCTGCTGAACATAGCAGCGGACGTCATTATGGTTATGGATGAGTATGACGATTATTTTAAGATTGATGATGGGCAGCAGCGTCATCATAGTGGACACATTACTGCAATCGCCAATCCGCTTGCCCAGTGTGGTGATTATGGGTATTTTCCTCCGAATGCATTTATACGCATAGTTAATAGGAGAGGCCTACGTCCAGCAGTGGACTATCATAGGCCGACGATGGTGATGACGATTATTTTACGAATGCGTGTATGATAAACAGAGATCGGATGGATTTGCGATATTCTTAGTGACTTACGTCATTTTGATGTCATTTAGTATGAGATGTCGCACAAGAACCCGATCTCTGATGATAAGACAACAGGTTTAATTAACACCAATACAATCGAATCGGGAGCCATATGATCTTAATGAATATCATGATCTAAAATTGTACGGATGTTTATAGTAGACAAGTGCGTGTGTAATGCCACTGCAGAGTCACGCCAAGCCGGTGTGAATGTACTACATGTTATGCACTGTATTGTTATATTAGATACTCTTATGCTAGCGCATGTCTCAGTGTTAGAGATAACTATGCGAGTAGCTTTACTAAACAGGTAGGCAAAGTAACAAATAAACATTTACCCCCTTATTCATAAGCGTCTGCTAACTTAACAAGCCGCTAATAATTGTTTCTCCCTTTCGGTCATAACAATGTTTCCATAAGAACAAAAGGGATAAACAATTATTAGCGGCTTGTTAAGTTAGCAGACATGAATAAGGGGGTTAGAGTTTTATATTACTTAGCTGATAAGAAGTTAATACTTTGACACCTATTCCTGTTTCACCTTTTCCATTTAATTGTTAGTTGTCCTTTTCTTTTATGTGCCTGGGGAAAAGGATAGTTATATTTTTTATCTGACGGATATCATTACCCGGGAGCGTAAAATACGCCGATAGTTAAATCTTTTTTGTTTGTTAATTTTATTGATCTGACTCATCTGACAGGTATTAGACTTATACTTTTAAGTTCTAACTCAACATTTTGACACTTTTGCGAATTGATTTTTTCATCATCATCATCATCATCATCATCACATCAGCCGAAAGACGTCCACTGCTGAACATAGGCCTCCCCCAAAGATTGCCACAATGACCGGTCCTGCGCCACCCGCATTGATTGAAAATTATGCCCGGGAAGAATCACCATCATGCACAGAATGATGATTCTATTATGATATAAATATTATTTATATAAATATTAGTTATAAAGATTGCATTGTAGTTATTATGGAAATGTCCATTATGTATTAATTTACTCTTTGATAGTCATATTAAATACCTGTGTCCTGTCATTCGAAAAAGTAATTTGGAATTGGATTTATGTAAATTTTAGATATGATTCGCTTAAAGTTATAAAAAACACGGTTATTAATAATTTTGCGTAGTTAATATAAGTGACCATACATTACAAGTATTGGGTACTTGTAATACTTGAAGAAATATTCCGGATTATTCATAATTAACGACATGAATGATATTATAACCTTAAGCTGTCAAGAAAATGTTTACACAAAGGTTTTGTTTCCTGTTAAAACCATCTTCGCTAAATAATGATGTATTCATAATTATGTTTACTTTAATTATACAACTCAGCTATTAAAAGTTAAAGTATAATTTATACCTGGGAGAAGCCTCTACCTGCATCGCTGTTTTGAACAATGTTTAAACTTTTTTTAAGGGTTCGGTCATTTGCATACAAATTAATAGTAGGTATCTCCTTATACATTGAAAAATTGATTATTTCTTGCGATGATTCAACAAATCCTTTTACTGCAAATCCCAGTTATCTGCAAAAATCAGTTTTTTGCAGAATCAATTAAATTAAGCTCATTACCGGATAACATAATACGTGCACATATTACCTATGTATTTATGAACCTACCTACCTAATGAATTTATTTGCACTAATAGGACGGAATAACATTGGGTTTGAATGCGTTTTTATTAACACTTAGGTAGTTCTCAGAACTACAGGATTCACTTATTATGAACATATCTACATAGGAATTTTGCGGGCTATAAGTATTCATACATATTGCAAAATTGAAATAGATGTTGATAAATGGATGATTATCTTAGACACGTAGGTTTATATACCTTCATCATCATCATATCAGCCAAAAGACGTCCACTGCTGAACATAGGCCTCCACAGCATCCACTGGATTTCTATGATAATGCTGCTGCCTATCATCAATCTTGCATCAAAGAAAAGTCAGTGACACTTCAATCCCTTAGCCGACTCTTACGACACCCGCGTGAAGAGTTGGGTGGTGACAAGTGTATTCTTTCTGCCGTCACCACACGGCCAGGGGGCTATTTCCCGAAAGCTTGTAACTTGTAATACAAGTGGAAGTCTCTTTTTATCACTATTAGTTAGATAAGGACTTCCGCTTGTATTACAAGTTACAAGCTTTCGAGAAATAGGCCCCAGGTCAGCAATTATTAACTATGTCAAGCCTGAAGATCACCAACTGAGTACCACCGCCCACACAATTGCCACCCAAACGCGCACTTTATATTCGTACATAGGGTCATGAATGGCGAGTTAAAAGTGTAAAGCTCTCTGCCCACTAGACCGTACCATGCTATGACCGTAGCATGAACGTATCACACAAAAAACTATTCCATGTATTGAAAAGTATGAGACGGTGTTGGCCGGCGCCGGAACGTGTCCTAGTGGGCGCAGTCTCATAATTTTCAATACAAGGAATAGTTTTTTATCCGATACGTTCATGCTACGGTCATAGTATGGCACGTTGGTACGATCTAGTGGGCAGAGGCCTTTGAGATTTCTACGAAACGTGATTATGTCAAGCTTAAAATTATAGTGGGAAAGGAAACCTGCGGCCTCTACCGCGAACTTCGAAATCCGCAAATTGCGAGGATTTGTTTGTTGTTGATGTCTCTGTCACTTTAAAGACGCCTTCGTTGGAGTGGCAGAGACAGATGCTTGTCCAAGTACGCGGTATCTACGACCGCTGGCCAAAACCGGTAAGGGACAAGCCGACCTTCGGATTAAATTGTCCCTGCCTTATTTGTACCTAAATTCGATAGGTAGTGTTAAGAGTAGCAGGTTGGAAAATGCTTGGCGTTTCTAGAGCTGTAGAACTATTTCCAGACTAACATTTGGTGTTTGGTTGTGTTCAAATTACAATCAATGTTAGGTAAGTACATAAAACTGATATTTTTACATGAAATATCCTGGCGTTTCGGGCATGGCGTTACACCCGGCAGAGTCTGCCTGTGTCCAGTAGTCCAGGGGTGTTTTAGTGAGTGAATAAGACCCGTTTGTCGTAAAAATATGAAAAAATGCATTTCTTTCTTTTTTTCTTTTTCTTTATTGGGGAAAAAACAGATACAAGCCAACAGTATTTACAGACAGGATGAAAGTGTTACGCATAGCCTACATCCTAAGACAATTCCCACTAGGAAGTCTGCTAGTAGTTTTGGGATGATATTGCGATTAGAACTAAAATACAGAATTATTCTATTATATTCTTAAAACTCAAGAAGCGTAAAAATAAATTACCCTTGCTAAATGTACATTTGAGGTTTGATTTTATTTGTTTTTGTGTACAGTTGAGATGTTTAAGGAAAATTGGCAGAGATTTTCTTTAAAGATTAATTAAAAATCATCGTAAGCACTGACATATATTATGACTAATTAACGATAAAACAATCAAGAATTAAAATATTTAGTTACAATTGAGACTTAAACCATGATATAATTATTATCTTGGATTTGCGGTGGATTTTACACTAGCTGAATCGTGTTAAAAATACGAGAACCGGTTAAGAAATAAGCTACAACAAGCACAAGAGCTGCCAATCTTAAATAATTACGGGTGGCTTGTTTTTGTATCTAAATATCCTGATTACTTAAGCATCAACCGTAATTAACAAACTGCTTTTATAAATTAGTCGTCCACGGTCTTACCCAAGATCGTGAGAGGTGCACATTATTGTAAATGTGTAATATTAGAAGCGAAAGTAAGTTTCCCTTGGGCTTCCTTGTGTTAATTGATACGTGCGTCTGCGCAGGGAAATGGTCTCGGCGAGGGCTACACTTTGCCGGGACTTCCTTACTTTTATGAATTAGTTACAAACCATACATACCACAACGGTGGCAAATAAGCAAAAATCACATTTTATGATAAGGAGCTATCGTAACCTATAGACGCCTACAATTCAAAAAGTATTACATATGTAGATAGATAGAATACATTTTATTCAGATAAAGCACACATAACAGAACAGCAAAAGTAAACACAGTGGAAACATACCTATACATACATATCCGTTGCCAAGGTTGGTGACCTTAAGTGACCAGTGGGCTTAGGGTTTGTCCTCTTTGCCGTCACGTTCTAACAAGTGTGCAAGTGCAAAAGTGACGCGTTGCACGATAAATGGATAAAATTCATTTATCGACCATCGTAAGCCCCTTCTACTGTCACTATCGAAATATCTGACCGTTAATGAATAGAAACTGATTTGACGTAAATAACGCAACGTTAATAGTTTTCATTGGTTTATTTTTGAAACGGATAGCCACAGAAATACGGAATCGATGTTCGAGTTTTAAATGAAAAAAAAAACATATTTTAACGACGAGTCTTAGGCAATGGTCTCACCGCGAGCTACTAAGCTATGAACTATCGGCTATAAACACGAACAAAAGATACGGACTCCCATGAAAATAAAAGAGACACGGCGATACTCGCCCAGCTATCAGCTGTCACCGCCGGGCGAGTTGGTATCGCCGTGTCTCTTCTTTTAAACGGGAGCGCGTATCTTTTGTTTGTTATAGCTCATAGTTCATAGCTTAGTAGCTCGCGGTGAGACCAGTGCCTTAATCACTCACAAATACACCAGCAGGCAGACTGCCGGGTGTTACGTCACGCCCTAAACGTCAGGATAATATTAAAAGTACGTTCACGCATAAGACCCGTTTATCGTTAAAATATGAGCCATAATCGTGAAAGCTTAAATCAAAAATATTTCAGAAAAATATCAGTTTTATGTACTTATTACTATAAATACTTAAATAAATATTTTTGCGACATCTCACACAAATCGACCTAGTTCCACGGTGAGCTCAATTAAGGCTTGTGATGTAAGCACCAGGCGACGATATATTTAATATATGTGACCGTCCATAAGAAAAGGTACCTTATGGCAGTTTCTAGTTACGGAGATATTGGCGATTTTGTAAAACCATTCAAAATTATCATTTTTTCTTTTTATATAAAATAGTAAAATATACAAACAGGAGTATATGTGTACCTTGGTGTCAGCTGTGTACGTTAATTCTTTCTTTACTAAATTTGTGTTCAAAGTTTAGTAGAAAAGGTCCCTTGTGGGAATAGCATACAAAAATGACATCAAAGCTCAACATATTTATATATATAAAATCATTATATTTGTTTACAAGTATTTGTTTGCAATTTTTCCTTTTTTATACTATGGCGGTTGTAAACAAGTATACGGCTGCCCTGATGGTACGCAATAATCAGTCAAGGCAGCTTTCGTGAAATCCATGGTACTCATATCTGATATTATAAACAAGTTTAAGCTAAATTATATCTGTACAGTCGAGAAAATTTAATGTTTAGCACTTTGCGGTTCAAGTTAATTTGGTTGCGATGTATGTACTAAGACGTCCAATGTAAAGTGAGCCATAAACTGCTAAACATTCAATTTCCTCGACCGTACATAGGTATAATCACAAAAAGTGCTTTAGGTACCTCAGTACCTACGGTCGTTTTAAATTTTAAGTTACGTGTAGGTAGGTACCTACTACATCTGACTTCAAAACGTCTCTCGACGGCGTTATTCCTTTGCGTTACAGCGCCACTATTACCATCTCTTTCCTACTTACTCGCGACAATTTGCATGTCGAACTCTTCACGCGGTGAAGGGGCGGAACGGGGGGGTTTCATTTTTCGCATTTTTCATATTTGACTATGATTTTTGACCAAAAATCACCTAAAATGTCCTCACGTGATTTATGAATATTTTTTAGTAATAACGTACTGTGAACAATACATATTGTGTTATCTTTCGGGATCACTAGGAAAGTACTTTATGTGAATTAATTAACGTTGACTTTAAGTGAAAATTACTCATTACTGATCAATATTTTTAGAAAAATTATAATAACATTTTTTGTTCGGATTGCAGTTTTGGTACAAGATTAGCAAAAAAATTAAGTTAATATGGTGCCTTATTATAATAATCAACATGTTTTGACTGTGATTGGCCATAAGGGCCCTTTTCCCAAATGTATGGGAGTGAAATTGTGATTTTTACGTAACTTTAATCGTCTATAAATGAAAAAGTGTGACCTGTAGAATAATATTATTACTTTTGTGATACTCTTGTGGACTGATTAAAATTAATTTAGAACATACTATACCAAATTTGTTATTGTTCTAGGAAAGATTTAAGTGATAGTAATTATCACATTTAATTAAAATAAAGATATTTCGTTGACTATGTGACTTTTATTTCTATCCTAAAATGTAAGGTCAAATATGTTCTACTATATACAATGGTTCAAATTACAATATATAAAAGGAAAAACCGAAAAAAATATTTTTTAATTATTCCGTTCATATGAGCGTGTTGCTCTTTTCAAAGGGGGTTTTTTCATGATTTGAACGTCACATTAAAAAAACCATAACTGAGTTGCAAGGAAGAACCCCTTAAGATACGAAATCAATCATAACCCATGTAACTTCCAATGGGAACACACTTAAAACTAGGTCCAAACTTCATTTGACGATTTCTCAAAAGTGCATTTTTAGCATGTGTCAATTTAATGTTTTTTTATTTTTTAAGTATGAGACTTAGACACGTGTTTTTTTTGTATTAGATAGCTTATTTAATGTAGATTTAGGATCTGTGCTTAACTCAATACCTGCCATAAGGGACCTATAGCCATGGACGGTCACATATAGATACTTAAATATATAAAATAAATAAATAAATAAATATCTTGGGACATCTTACACAAATCGACATAGTCCCACGGTAAGCTCAAATTAAGGCTTGTGATGTGGGTACCAGGCGACGATATATATAATAGATATATACATATAGATACTTATAGGTCAGCCATGACCAAGGAACAAATATTTGTGATAAATAAATACACAAATAATGCCCTCGCCGGGATTCGAACCCGGAAACTCCAGCTTCGTAAGCAGGGTCACTACCAACTAGGCTACGGAGGCTGTCCAAAATACATAGACAACCATGACCAAGGAACAAATATTTGTGATTAATAAATACAAAAATAATGCCCTCGCCGGGATTCGAACCCCGAACCTCCAGCTGAAAATACTATTATGTAGACATGCAATGTACATGCGAATATGCTTTCATTAGACATCAACGCAGCTTGTTTATTTTCATGTTTGCTTAACCCACACAGGTTCCGTATTAAGGTGCGTTCAAACTAAAAGAGCATTCGCTGTTCTAACCTCCCACTCTACGAAATTCGATCGGTACACAAAACGTGATTGGTTGATTTCGTAGAACGGGCGCTAGAACAGCGAATGTTCTTTTGGTTTAAAAGCACCTTTACAGTGAGATTTGACACAATATAAGGTACCTATCCGCTTATATTTTCGTAATACGGGTTTTTAAACGGGCATGGGCATTTTTATTTGTCGTATTACGAGTATTAGACACGTAGACAGACAGACATATTACAGAAAGAGTATTTGGGAATTTTTCCGAGCTTGTCAACCGCCATGACTTCGGTGGCAACATTATTACCTGATTTCCGTGGCTATTCCATATTTTTTTTGGATATCTTGGTAGTTGTCAAACTACGTCTACCAATATATCCAAACGTTCTAGTATATCTCTCGGGATTCGTGTGATAAGGCTGCCACCGAAGTCACGGCGGTTGAAACGCTCGGGGAAATGCCCATTTACCACGTAAATTTTATTAGTTCTGTTTCCGAGATTAAGGCACAATTGAAAATGCCATCTGAACGGAGATAATAGTTTTACTTTATGACGATTACATTAGCAATAGTGCTCAACGCTTTCCACATGACATGAACACACTGTTTTGTGGGCGCGTAAATTCACTTCAATGAATCAATTCCGTTCAGAGACAGTGTTGATAAACGATATTTCCCTGAAAATAATTATATGGTTTAATACTTATTTTGAACCATTGTTCATAAACACAGTTTCTAAACATCTCATAATGAATATGTACCTTACGCTGGATCCCCGTGGCGCAGGACCGGTCATTGTGGCACTCGTTGGGGGAGGCCTATGTTAAGCAGTGGACGTCTTTTTCAGCTGATATGATGATGATGATGTACTAGTATAATTATGCAAGTCTGCTTCCAATAACAAATCTCGTTTATCTCATAAAATCACAGTAAATCGCACGTAGCTAAATGTACTATGATTTATGTCACAGCTGTACTTAGGAACACAGCTGATTACTATATTAAGTGCTAGTGGGCGTAAAGGCCACGTAGGTTGCTTCAAGTTGTTTATCTGTGCATGATATTACTGCCTTTCTTTTCTTAAAAGACGTAACCGACATTTCTTGGAAGTTTTGGTCCCTGAGATTTTATGAGGATTTTAACGTCTGCCCAGTGGCACTCTGTAAGTACTGCCAATATCGAAATATCTAACCGTTAATGAATTGAAACGGATTTGACGTAAATTCTAACGCAAAATTGATTTTTAGGGTTCCGTAGCCAAAACGGCAAAACCGGAACCCTTATAGATTCGTCCTGTCCGTCTGTCACAGCCGATTTACTCGGAAATTATAAATGCTACAGTAATGAACCGACATAGTTCTTGGATGTTTTGGTTTCCTGAGATTTTATGTGGATTTTAAAATGCTCTGCTCAGTAGCCTTAGTGGTATTTAAGTCAGTATGCGACGTCTATCAGACACCCGTGTATTGCAAATTCTGAACACCACGATATTCATAACAAGATGAACGAATAATTTCACGTCACGTGACCACGTTAGTGGTTGAGTATTGGTCAGATTTAGTTACCCGTTACCGTCTTACCCGTTAACCTGCCGCTAAATAGCAGTGTTTGCACTGCTGTGTCTTGGTTTAGGGGGTAAGATAGCCGGTGTAATTACTGGCATAGATAGAGGCAATCCATCTAAGTCCTCAGGGTAAGCAGCGCATAGGTAATTTTCTGATCGCTATGTCCTTGGGCCTTCCATCAGGTGGTCCAAATCTAATTCTGTGGGGTGGGCTGAGTGAGAGCTCAGTTGTCTACCTTCGTCACATACAAAACAAAAAAGTTACTCGAGTAGTTGTTTGTCGGTGTAATAAAGTTTAAAATTTAAAAATGTTCAATACATAAAATGAATTATAGGGTGATTTTACTTTAATAATGTAACTTAAAACATAGTGTGTTACCACGTGTAACATTAAGCTATTTCGTGAAGATGGGGCTTGCCAAAATATCTGTGTATCTACCTACTTAATACCTGTAACAAATTAATGGTTAATAAAAATAGTTACTGCTTATATTTCTCATCGTATTACAATGCTAATGAATATTCAGTAATTGTAATAAGAGGAGTAATTTAATATAAAAAGAAAGAATACATTTTTGTACAAAAAAGCAAAAAATGTCCTAAAAATTAAAAATAATACAAAACAATTATAATGTCATACTGTCGGTTATCACCTTTTGGCATAGACGTGCGCGTGAGCATTGAAATTAGCATCCATCAACTAGTGATGTGTCATTTACATAAACGGTTGAAATGTGCTAACATTTCATTGTTTCTCTCTTTAAAAAGTTGCATTTGCTTATGCACCGATATTGGATGGCCCTTTAACTTGATTAGCATGATTTTTAACAGACCATCTCTGACAAGAATTATTATTTTTTATTTGTTGGTTATTGTTAGGTACACCACTAATAATGTCCTGAAGATCACAAAAAATGGATATGCTTTTTATTTATTTTTTACGCAGTTTTGGTCGAATTTTATACTTTAAATGTGTGTTTTTTGCATTTAAAAGTGCTATTAAACATTTTTAAGAAGATAAAAATGATAAATTGTATAATTGTATTTAGGCCCTCGGCTGAACGCACTCCGAATAATTTTTTTTGGCTATGATGACAGAGTTGGTAGAACAGATGCGGGATGTAAAATTACATTCCTGATATTTTCAATCAACAAAAACATCTCTATGATATTAAATACAACATACTAAATATTTAAGCACATTTTAACCGCATTCTCAGTTCAATCACTTCCTTAATCAGTGCATTCGCTTTGCGATCGTAAAAATGAATGGCATTATACAATAATAACATTACGCAACCACTTAAACAAAAGCATAATTATCGTCTCGTTTTTGATACATACACTTAAGATAATCGAATAAAAGTTTCATTGAGCATTACGTGTTGTAATTATGTAAGTATGCTCGTCTTCAGGGTTGCTGGTTAGTAATTTGGTGCTATCATTAGAGCTGTTTCTAACACGATTGAGCTATAACTGCACACGATCTTAACCTATTAATATTAGGGTGTTAGACAAAACTCTGAGGTGTTAATTTATATTCTAAATCATAATTACAGAGATGATGCATAGTTGTTTAGTTTACCGTAGCTTTTCCGCAAATCGTCATCCATCGTGCGTATGTGCGTAATTCGCGTGATGGGGACAGCACTACTTCTTGCTTACGATAGGTACTATTATCTTCAGTTAGATCACTTAGTATATATGTATAAATTTTGCGTGTCGCCTCATACCCGAGAGTCGAAGGAGAAGCATATTCTGTGTTTAGTTACTAGACATCAGCTCTACCCGAGCATAAGTATATCTCTTATTCACATTTTCAAAATTTTATTAACAGTAATAACTAAAGGCGTTCTTACCCTATTCTATAATAAGTAATATTCGAATACGTATCTTACAATGAACGCACATTCATAGAAAATTACTGTTTTCCTAAGCTCACGGCAAAAAAACTGCAGGATACTGGTAAGGTAGGTCTGTAACAAAAAAACATAGCGGAATTATTTTCTTCATGAAACCTTTTAATAATTCTTGTTTTTCGCAATCAAAATGCAGGATAAGCCGCAAAATGCCGTCAGGGTTAAACTTAATTTACTTTAATTAGGAAACCTTCACAGCCTGATAATTACTATAAGAAACATAAGTTAGATCCTCTCCTATATGATAGAAGTTATGGCTAAAATATGCTCGTATTGTTATAACAACATAACTTGGAGCCCACGCCCACATACTGGTTGACGACAGGTAGCCGTACCATGAGTTGGAAAGTGAAGGATACATTAGGTTTTACTCGATATGTAATGCATTCTATCGCGCTCGTAGGTACTGACATATTGGAGCGAGCACGAAGGCCTGCTTTACGTATCGAGAAAATCCTAACGTTACCGAAACTTACAAAGTCATGGTACGTACGGCTACAGGTGACGTTAAACATCTACGACGGCTTTCCTCTCCCAATACCTTCAGACTGTACCATACAGCCCTAACGTATGCGGAATGAAATCTGCACAAAGTTTAATATTATATTAAATAAATGATATCATTATTATTTTCTTGAACATGTACGTTTTTTAATATCGATTTTAACAAGTATTCATGCAAGATAAAAACTACTTGAATCCAAAGTGTATAACTTTAGTTTTATGATACTTTATCCATTGATGTCGAAAAAACAAATGTTAGCATTTTTCTTGCCTCTAATTTTATCTTCTGTAGGAAAACTTTTTAAATAAAAATCCTTTGCTCATTATATTTCATATTCTTGTTAATTGGTCTATTGATACTTACTTATTATGCTAAAAATATTTAATTGAAATTAGCTATAAGTCGTTCACCGTGACATCCGTTACTGAAAAAGCAGTGTTTTTTACACTTTTTGATCAAATGGCGAAGTCATATTTTCAAAGTTGTTTATTTTTATTTTCCGTGTTGATAGGCTTGCTCTTTGTTTATGTTTCGTAATGCCCATGGTTTGAGGATGTTTTTCATCAATTTTGTTGTCATATTTAGAAGTATTTCTGAGCTCCCTGTTCGATTTTGTGATTCGGGTTAACGTAATTTCTTTTATTCGAGCTCTTTCTGAAAAGTGGCTGTAGCCAAATTGTTACATTACACTAGGGTTTCTAATATCATTTATTGGAAATGAAAAGAATGCGAGATTTTTATAAAACAGTGTTTCAAATCTTGCCTTCTTCTAAAAAATCAGAATCATCGTCGATTTTGGCCTTAGCAAATGTGTCTTGTGGAAAATACATGCAGTTGTGCGACATTGTTCTACTCAATTGGCCATAATTTCTAAAGAAAGATGCCAAACCCGACAAAACTATCCAATTTAATTAACAATTGTATACAAATTAATTTAGCATTGAGACAAAAGTTAAATTTAATTTTTTTATTTTGTTTTTACTTGTTCAAAATTTGTGCAAATTTCACTCCGCATACGTTATTTGTCATTACATCATCAGCCTATGATAGTCCAGTGCTGGACGTAGGCCTCTCCTATTAACTTATGCGTATAGACGCATTAGGAGGTAAATGCCCATAATCGCCACGCTGCGCAAGCGGATTGGCGATCGCAGTAATGTGTCCACTGTGATGACGCTGCTGCCCATCATCAATCTTTTAAATAATGGTCAATGACACTTCAATCCCTTAGTTGACTCTTACGACAAGTTGGGGTGGTGATACATGTATTCTTACTGCCGATGCCGTCACCATACGGCTAATTATTATATTTGTCATTGTCCAACGCTAAATTAACGATAAATTTTGAAGTAACTACATTGCTTCTCACTCAACTTTCCTTAGAAAATTAAATTATTTTAAATATCATTTAAAACATACTCAGGGTTTGATTGAGAATTTGCAAACCATTGCTCGGTTTCAAAAGAAGCCTGGTGATAACACACTGTATAGTGTCAGCGACATCTTCCGTGGAATTCTATAACTAAAGTAACTTCGGCGTAGCGGGAGAAACGGCAGGATGTGCTGAGGGTTAAAGTTTTTTCTCTTAATGAGAATAATGAGGAACCTTCACGCACGTTGCACCGAGAGCTAATGAAGCAATTTATAACCGGCCGTCTAATTAACATGCGTGCTTCAGACGTGTTGAAATATGCAACTGGGAAAATGTTGTTTGCAAACAGACTGAAAGTATGCGGTGGGCGCTGGTATGGAATCTCTTAAGGGGATTTTTATTGCGCGTAATGATGGGCTGGGGCTGATAATATTATGAGTGTTTTGGTGTTTAGTAGGATATGTCAAATTAAAGAATATATATTTAAGTTTCGAGGTTGTTGTCGTCAAAAATGTCTTTACAAGTTTATTACAAGGAAACACGATTAAGAATATATTTTTTAAGCCCTTGTTTTCGATATCACTTTTGATCTTAGATATATTGCTTATATGTGAGCGTTCTAGTAAAACATCCCACTTTGTTGCTTGCTATATGGACGGAATTGGCTTGTATGATTATATGAATTATTTGTAGTACCTACCTAGGTACATCTAACGCCGCTGGTCGCCTTACCAATCTCGGGCTCGGGGCATAAGAGACCTTGAGAGAAAAAATGACAACATAAATGAAATTCTTCATTAAGTAAGTCTAAGCCCGAATTTACCATTAAACGTTACCTGCGTACCAGTACATACTTACAAAATGTAGTATGTGTAGCAATGTACAAGTTGAAGAACATTCTCATAATGGCGGGAATATACTCGGAAAATTCCGAGAATTTTTATGAGAATTTAAGAGTAAGTTCTCATTGAGAATGTTTCCATGAGAACTTATGAAAAAGTGTTATTAGGAATATTGTATGAGTAAACGAGGCATACAATTTACCTTAAAAGGCATGTATATACAATGGTTTTGGCACGATTCGATTGCTAGTAAAATTGAAATTGCCGAGAACATTCTCTATAGAAATTTCGCAACTTATGAAACTTCTCCTCGGTACATTGCTAAGTATGTGGGAGCCACAAACGTGCCTTTATCAGGTGGGCGTGGTTTAAAAGCATGCTGCAGGTAGGGCCTTAATAAAATGACACGAGCACGAGCAGGTATCATGGTTAAAAAATTGTCGTTGAAATGGTATCAATATGATATGAAAATAATTTGTCATAGCATTCGGATTTGTAAAGTATTTTTTACCTGCTCAAAGCTGTTATAAGAACACTTGAAAAAGCTGAAACCTGCTAGCTTTAATATCTATAAACTGCCTATTTGGTGTACAGCCTAGTTGCGTACAAATAAATAATTATATTATAGGCAATTAGGAAATAACAGTAATTTACCTTCGTGTTGAAAATTATTCAACTTTTTTAAGGATGTCAAGGTATATAATAACACTAGTTTAAACGACGATTATGTTATAAAACAGTAGTAAATCGATCCAGTACTTTATCTAGTATAATAGGGTATAATGGGACCATTGCGTATCTAAGAAAAATTGGAGTATTTATCTACTGTGATTGTCGAAAAAACTCACAAATATATTTTTATTTTAAAGTAATTCATTCCATGAAATAAAACAATAGAAATGGATTATATCGCATACATGAATTAATTATATCCCGCCGTTTTTAACATTTTTAAGGGTCCGTGGTCTATGGGTCAGCATACATGAGGACAGACAGCAGGAAGCGCCTTTATTTTTGACCTACTTCGAAAAAGGAGGAGGCTTTCCAATCGACACATTTTTTTTGTATGCTCGACACTGGATATCTCCGAGAATCGTGAAAGCGATTTTCATTTTTTATTTATCAATCGGGTATAACCCCGACATGGTCCCTTTGGTACCGAGTCGTGGTCTGATGATGAGATCTTGGTGAAATCGGTTGAAGTAGGTTTTAATTACATGCTGTATAGTGATAACCCGAGTTTACCCTACTAGTAATGTGCCGTAGGGCCTTAGGCAAGGCATTCGTGTATGTAAATGTCATTGCGCAGTGTCCAGCTAAGGCGAGCCCCACCTCTGTGTGGGGACGCTAAGGCTACATGCCACCAAATATGTGCGATATAGCTTAGTAGTGCGAAGATGAAGCTAACTAGGATCGGGAACATAGCGAGTGTTTTCACTGGGGAATAGGACTTGCAATTCCGGTATTTTTGTATGAAAAAACCGGGATCCCGATATAACCGATATAAAAATACCGGTATTGCAAGCCCTACTAGGGATGTGCAAACTAGCTGAAAAGTACGGGGTATAATATATGTGGCTGATAGTTTAGTAATTGTTACTTCGCAACATATTTTTGCAACCCATTCCTCGCAACACAGTCTTCATAAGTAGACATTTATCCCTTGTTCTGAGACGCTGGGTTATGGACAAATTCCGTTTCCACTCAAACTAAGCTCAGAAAAGTTTTTGTGAAACTCAAATTAAATTAAATACAAATAATTTATTCGTGGCAAATATAACAAGCATGACAGGACAAAACAAAACAGACAAATTCAACATTTAATATTATATCACGAAATTACATGTTACCTACTATTAATTAAATATTTTGATTCGTGTTTTATTTGATACACAATATTTATAAGCTCAGAGGATAAATGATGCTTTTCCGTTGTTTTAAAATTAAATACATTCGCGGGAATGCAAACTTCCTTGCACATATCAAATGGACACGCAGCCTAAGCGCCTTAAGAATTTAATCAGTCACACAGAGAGTTACATTAGCATGTTACTTTCGCGGAATCCTGTTTTACAACTCGTGTGAAAAATTGCGTACTGTCTCCATCATATATATCGGAGCGGCCATGGTGCTCAAAAACATCTAAACATGCACTCTAATGCCATTACATTAAGATGCATTCAGACCAAACGACCATTCGCTATTCTATCCCCCACTCTACGAAATCAACGAATCGAAAAAAGTTACTTCGCAGGCCTAGGCCTGAAAAGTGTTATGAAATTCCATTTTCATCCATTGGGATGGATCTCAACTGGAGCTCATTGGAATTCATTGGAGTTACTGCGCCCTTGAAGCGATACTTCAGAGTCTATTTTAAGGAAAGTAAAGACAATATTCCATTGCATGTTTGAGAAATAATTAATTACATGCAATATGGTAGTCGAATTGTAATAACATCACACGCATTTTGAGTCAATAATTAATTTTTAAAATTACCAAGTAAGTAGGTATTAGAAACTATAACCTGATTATGTAAGAAAACGAAACAATAGCGTTCTACATATAATTAACGCTCAAACTACACAACGGAAGAAATTAGAGCTTCCAACTTCTCACAGCCATCACCCGTCACATCCACATCCAACCACACATTCCACGTGACGTGACATCACCAATTTATTAGCTCCACGATTTGACCCATAATAGTCTTTACGCCAACGCATTAAGAACTTTGAGAGGTACCACATGACTTTGTATTTACTGTCACGCGATCTTAGTGTCTACACTTTGTGACAATGTTTGGAGATAATGGAGATACACCTGCTAATATAATGCCTGTCTTTTCGGGGTAGAATGTAAATTATTTATATGTTATGTAGGACCAGTCTTTCATTTGCCAGTATTACCGTCACGTTCAGTTCAGACAACCATGCAAGTGATGTGTAGCAGGATAAACGATGAAAACGGGACCATCATGTAGGTCCCTGAACAACTGTACACATACGAGTATTAACTGTTATTATTGTTTGAAGGCTGATCCAGTGAAAGTTAAAAACAGTTTCCATGTTTTCTTAAGTTCTAGTACTTCATTTACTTTAGTTTGTTTTATAATGAATAACTTATATGTTTTTTTTTAATGTTTTGACAACACCAATCAAAAACATGATTTGTTTCGTCAAATTTGGATAGACTTCGTTATTCTAGACATGAGGTGCAATCAAATACCTACAGCTTGTTCTAAGAGTATGGCCACAGGCACCTTGCCAGATTGTACCAATAATGAGAACCTGGTGATCCTTACGACAGTTGTGAAGGGGGGTTCGATTCCCATCTTGCCCTCTGGTGGGTTTGCTCCTTTGTCGTTAGTATATGAAATCATTTCTTTATTACATCTCCTCACATTGTCGCTTTCTCAGTTGTCTCAGTGAAAACTGTTGCGTAAAAGATTATGATCTCAATTTCTGGCATTGTCAAAACTGGATGTACTTAACTGGAACCATTTTTTCATTGTACGAGCTTTTATTTCCATTGTTGAAGTTTAATCAGTATTAACCAACTAGTGACCCGCCCGGGCTTTACCTATTAAAAATATATCAAAATTCGTTGCGTAACTTTAAAGATGCAAGCATATATAACATCTTAAATTATGGACAGACTTCGGGAAGGGACTTTGTCTTATACTATGAAGTGTGATAACCAGTATTTATAGCCTATTACCTACACCAATGTTTGTTTTGGTTCTTAAAGTCTTGCTTTGTAGTGTTGCTGTAGTATTTCTTTGTCCGGTTGTTATGTCAAAGTAATTGGATTACATGGTTACAAGGTTAAAGGCCGGTATAATAACAATGAAATGGGAAATTAAATAAATTTTCCAAGGTACCTACAAAACAAAATAAATATCAATAATCTGTTAGTCAATATTCACATGTTAACCACGTGAAGTGATCGATTACTTTTACGAATGTCGTGCAATAAGCGTAATCTATGAACTAAAACGTCATATGTGCTAATGCGAGCATAATAGTACTGCTGACGTTATTCCGACAACATAGCTAAAGTAAGAACCCGTGTTATCACCGATCAACCGTGACCCTACCATCATATTAATCACTTTTTACACATGATTTGAATAAATACCACAACATATCAAACTGATTAGAACTGTCAGCGGTTGACACAGAATTGGAAATTGTGCGATCGGTGTAAGTTTTGAAACTTCTTTGCCAATGCCACTGTTAATAGATGCATGTTACGTGACGGTGCGCCAAACTTAGGCTCGATTTGCATTTTGCGGTGGGCATTCCCGTTTTTTATTAAAGGGGTATTCCTCTAATAGTTTGTCACGACCATATCCAGTTTCAAGGAAGTCAAATATTTGGCAATTATTTGTAAAGTAGCCGCTACGTTTAGCTTTCTGTTCGTATACAAAATGGGAAAAAATAAGGGTCTGTTTCACCATTCCACAGTGAAATATATCTGCCAGAAGTATCAGATAAATGTTAGCTGTCCTTTTTTTTACTATATGCCTGGAGATCATTATCTGTTAGTGATTTTTTCACTTTATCTGACAGATATATTTATCTAGGGATTTTGAAACAGGCCGTAAGTGTCTAAAGATAATGTTAACTTGGCTGCATCCTATCCTGGCTGTGACGGGTCAGACATGGGCAGTCAATTTTACATTCTTGCTTAACGTAATAGGTAGCGGATGGTAATTCATAAATTATTCCCATAAAAGACATTGACATATCAAATGGCTTAAATAGGCTGAAAAAATGCCTACCAATTTGGAATGGTTTTGGTTTAAAGTTAAAGCAACATTTTGTGGCACAAATCAAATTGTTTTACTAAATAAAACAACAATTATAAAACCTATTAGGATGGTAAATTATTGTCGTCTTCTGACTTTGATTGTGGTATTAAGTATAGTTAGGTATTTGCAATTCAAAGGGAAATCAGTAGTGATCGTGTTCAATAAATTCACCTGCTCAAGTAAAAGCCTGCTCAGGATAACCTGAGAGGCTTTCTCGCCAATTACTCTCTCTCTTATCTTTAAACAATCAAATAACATTTAATTGTAGAAAATTGCACTTTATTGCTGTATTGCAATGCATACCACAATTGTGGTGTCTATTTCTTTTGTACATTAAAGTTTCATTAACATAACAGAATATACATTGGTAGTATTGGTATTTAAAAAGGTGCGGAGAAAATACACATTGCTTGTTTCATATATTGACAAATTAGAACCGTTTTAATAGCCATAACAGTCACACAAGTACTATTAACACATTAATTTCGAACTATTTCGAATGTCCGAGTCACGATCGTTCGGCGCAGTAACGATGCACACTTCCGCGTGAACTACCAAGATAGATGATCTTATCGATGCTATTTGCTAAGCACGCACCTTTCTTCACTATTGCTTCTAGTTATGAACTTTATTCCGTATACTGTGAGATCGACTTTACAATAATCTCGTCTTTAAAGTTACGAGATTTAAAGAATTACTAATTATTAACTGATTGATTGAGATCACTTTATTCGACCGCCCGTCGATTTTGCTAGTTTGTTTAACAAATAGATTAGAATTTGTATCAACATTACATAATCTTTGATGTAGGTATCTACACTGAAAAAAATAATTTGTTAATGGTAACCGAACTTTCGTCAACCTGTAACTTAAAAAAAGTGACGAGCGAAGTAAGGCAATATCTTACCAAAATCAGTTCGGTTAATTTTCTACTAAACAATTGATGTTGCGTATTGCTAAACAATATTAGTTATATCGTGTGAAAACTGTCTGTTGTATATTACCATAAGTTCAGTTATATTTAGTTTACAATTCAGTTATTGTAGACGTGCTGTATGTTGATAACAAATTTACTGTTTGTCAAAATCTTACTGAATTCACAACTTACTTTAATCAAATTTTCTGCTACGCCTAAACCAACTGGCTCAGTAATGTTTAACATAACTTTTTTGTTACCTATAACCAATTTAGAGTATTATTTTAAGCAATTTGTTTCATTGTATTTAACCAAATTATTTGCCTGCATGTAACCAAACGAATAGGTTATACACGACAAAAATACGTTGTTCATATACAGCCAAATGTTTAAATTATTTTGACCAAATAGTTTGCCTACTTCTAACCAAATGAATAGGTTATATATACATGACAAAAATACGTGGTTCATATACAGACAAATATCAAATGAGTTGTAAATACTGCCTCACTGTCTGTATAAAATCCAGTACGTCTCATCGTCACCTTTCTTATCCCCTGGGTGATGAGACGTACTGGATTTTATACAGGCAGTGAGCCCTATTTACAACTCATTTAACTACAAGTAGGGTGTATAAGCCACATCGATGATTACCCAAAAATAAGTAACACTAAACGAGCATTTTAATTAACTTTATTAATTGTAATAATAGAAACATTCAAATAATAGAAACATTCATAGTAATTTATAAGAACGGTATAGTAATCAAAATAATCAATCAATCAATAATACAATCGCGAGCAACAGTACTTTTTGCATCACTTTATAGGTTTTCATTGCACAGAGTATCTTTGTATACCAATTTATTTTTCTAAATTATTTTACGAGTAATTCCATTATTTTGCTTGATACATTAGCTTCAGAGTCTCTTTGATTACAAGGAAAATGAAGAAATTAAAATTATTTGGTTTACAAAGACATGACAGGTTTTGAAATGTCCTTATGTAACCTTCTAATCCCCATTCCCGAAGGTAGTCTCCAAGGGTGTCTGCTGGTGGAGGTACAACTTCCATTTTGGAATATTCAAGTAACTTGACATACATATGTCATACACATCACACAAAATACAGATCGCCAAGAAATGTTTATATTGTTTATCGAGATGAAATCGAAGTTTAGCGAGATGTAACGTAAGAGAAGTGAGTCAAAAAAACAACACGATGCATCTGATTGCCCCTGGATGAACTGATGACTGATAAATCGGTTTTCCGCGCGGTGCGGGGGGGGGGGGGGGGTGTAACGCAACGCAAAAAAAGCGTTTGGTTATTTCTATGCTAAGTATTGTCTATATAATGAAGTACGTTTGGTTACACATTGTATTTTATTTGGTTAGATAAAGCGAATGGTCTGCTAGAGTAGCAAACCCGTATTTGGTTTTACTCTACCAGACAAAACTGGTTATATGTAACAAAACTATGTATTATAATAGCAAATCATTGTTGAGTTAAATCTAAACAATTTTATGTTATGGATAATAACATCGTCTTTGTTAGAAGCTAGGACTTGGTTTTTGTTGCATATTGTCAATGCTTACTCTTAAATTAGACCAAGCGGTTTATTTACATGTCAACACTTGAATTTGTTTACTGTTTTAATGTAAGACGTATACAAGCATTTATTTACGAATAGCCCAACTTAGAATAACATTATCCGTTTGGTTTTTAATACGCAAACCTGTTTGTTAATAGAAATTAACTTTAGTAACGCCATACCGAATTATGGTTAATGATGAAATAGCCAAAGTAGTTCAGTTAAATATTTTTTTCAGTGTATTTGTTTTGTATATCTACTAAAGTATTCCAAAGATGTTAATAAGAATACGTAGATCGTAGCTACTGTTATCATGTTCGAATTATCATTCTGGTTTTTGTTTCTAACCATAATAGGTAACTAAAATGCTGTTGGTAGAAAGTATTAATGTAGGATTAACTAATAGTGGTTCTGAGTAATTTAATGGCAATAATGCAGTATGCTGTAATTGTTAACATGGTTTACAAAAAACTATGCAACACTGAATTTAAGGAAAATGAAGACTAACTAAAAATATGGATTCCAATTTGAAACATTCGTATCATGAACAAGCTAACATTATGATAACTAGGAAAAACATAGAAAGACAAAAATACATGAAATTACTAAACATAGGTACCTAAAAAGAACTCACTACTTAGTTGAGGTCACCGAGATCCGAACCTTGCGGAAGTGTTCCCACAATGCTAGCTACGTTCCCCTTTGGATGGCTATACCTATCCGTTGTGCGAGGCACGAACCAGCTTTGGGATCTCCGGTGACATAAAAAAACTTTTTGGATAAATGAGCCAAAAGTTTCGGGCGTCTGAGCACCACGGCCCCAAGGTCTCGACAGCGACAACGCCACAAATATTATGCTGATTCAAAATTACTAGGAAATACAACGTAAACAACCGTTTTAAGTAATAGTTATAAGGTTACAATACAATATTAAGGTACATTTTGAAACTTTCATCTATTGAAATCCTATAATCTTATGAAGCGTTACCTACCTGCAAAACATTTCGAAACTAAAGCAAATCATTAATACAAATGCCACCTGACACTAAGTAGCTGCGTGCAATTACGCTGATTAATATCAAAAAGTAACCATTACCCTTCAATTATATCAACCGTAAACGTAACTAGATCGTAATTAATTAATCGATTAAGTATTACTAAATCGGGGTCACAGAATTGTCTCATTCCACCTGCAAACGAATAATGGTCAAAAGTGGTTCAACGACCAGTGACGTAACTTGGTGGGAGTCGATTGTCGACGGCCGAGGGGAACGAATCGTGTCGAGATCGAGGGTGTAATCGATTTGGACCGTGAATCGGGTCGCCGATGTGTGTCAGTATGCGAAACTGGCGGTATGTTTGTTGACCAATGGGGTTTGCACAATGAACATGCGAGTAAATTAATATCGACCAAATTGCAATATGCCTTTCTTTTGAACCGACTAGGAATAGGTGGAGGTTTACAATAGACTGATTTTTTTTGTAAGTATGTATGTTACTCCGAGAATGGTGAACCAATTTTAATTTTTTTACCGAACGGGTATAATCTCGAGATGGTCCCGTTGGCACCAAGTCTCCAGATCCATCTGATGATAGGATTTCGGAGAAATCCGGTTGAAGTCGGTTTTTCGCTATTTATTACTAACTCTCTCGCGTCTAACGTCTCGCGATCTTCCACATGGCCACAATGTCAAAGTCGAATCAATCCACAATAAGTGTTAATTGTGGCTTGTTACATAAAATGCAAATTCTCGGGCCCTTGACCCGCGTGTAAAATACCGCCCAAACGAGTTCTGGCCAACCGCGGTTTTGGCGACACACTTTACGTGCTGCGGCTTGTAATACTTAGATAATTGCACAGATGTTAACATGACGGTTAAAGTGTACGAGTAGCGATTATGATGTCTTAGTTATGTTTAAATACCAAGCGCGAACACCATACAAGCAAACGGATGGCTCACGAGAGAACAGCGGCCCTACCGCCAAAAACGAAATTCGTAAAATTCGAGGATTTGTCTCTCTCACTCTAATGACGCCTTCGGTTAAGTGACAGAGAAAATCCTCGAAATTTACGAATATCGATTTTTGCGGTAGTAGGCCAGAGTACGTAGCCAAGATGCCAATCGCTAACGCTCAGTCTCAAAGAGCAACTATCTTCGTCGCACTAATGTACATGACACGAGTATTAATAACAATTAGCTCTAATACTCGTATTTAGCCAGTAAGAAATAATTGCATGCTTCATCAAGTGAAATGTACGCACTCAAATTACTGTCCACCTATGCTAATTACTACATTTTTTGCAAATAAATATATCTTTATCTTTATTGAAAGAGAGAGAAAACTACGATACGATTGGCAACATGGCTACGCACTATGTTCTCTCAAGACTTGTGTGGCAATGATTGTTTTTTGTCTCTATCGCTTTTGTATATTGCAGTAAAAGAGATGCAAATAGATGAAGAAGTGTTTTGCGGTAGGCCCTCAGAGGCAAGTACATTTGAAGTAACTGCCTCTGTCACACCAACGAGAACTTCGTTGGATTATCAGAGACAAGATGTTTGAAAACGATTTTCGAAGTTCTCGTTAGGCTTACTGTTCTTACAGCTATACTTTTACTTACTTATCTATAAATCCTTACAATCGCCCTCATATATAGGTATCGCAGTAGCTGTAATCGTATACGATAACTGAAAAATGATAAATGTATGAAAATGATAGAATGAGAGTGACCATTTCCATACATCATTGTCCCATGATTTTTGTCATTTCAATACATTTGTTACTTATTGTTTATCGTATAGGATTGTAGAATGGCACCATGGCTAAGCATGCTGGATGCTTAGCCAAGTTACCAATCGCTAACGCTTGGTAGCGTATCGTAGTTTTCCCTCTCTGTCACTCTTTCATATTAGTGCGACAGAGACAGTTAGCTGCCTTTCGTTGACGATTGACAATTAAGCGTTAGCGATTGGCAACTTGTCTAAGCACCCTGGTCCTCTATTGTCATGGTGTTAGTGTGCATGAATAGATATTTTTGAGTAACGTAGCCCCGCTCCGATATATTATATCTGACGAACTGTATTAAATCAGCATTTTAACAGTGATTAATATGGCGACCACCCAGTGGGCAATATTTATTAGTACACGTTTGATAACATTGCAACATTATTGATGTGTTTATTTTGTTACAGGTAACGATGATGAACAATGCCGAGCTTGGCGGCGCATTTAAATTGTAAATTGCCGTCCGCAAGGTTTGGTGCTTCAGAAAGCGATACTACCATAGAGTAAAAACAAATCATGTAGGGCAATGGTAATAATTTACAACCTCATTTTGAAACTTATTCTGTCACTGAAATGGGTTAAAGCCTGCGACCATATTATATAAAATAAAAAAAAAAAAAAAAAATTTATTTACCGAAAAAACAAGAACACAAAAATAACATTTCAGTGAACCCCACACTAGGCATTGCCTGTATCGTGGGGATCAAAACCATAACAGATTACAAAGTCAGTGGGGTTTCAGATTTAGTAAGTAATACTTATGAAGATATAAGAGACGATGCATGCTTACATTGCTTATTAATACTAAGTAAATAGATTGATTAGATTACATAGTGAAAATAGATGAATATTTGGAGTTGTATGGATGGATGCGTGTGTATGTGTTTGTATATGTGTGTGTGTGTGTTAGTGTTGTGGTTGAGCATCAGCGAAAAGAGTCAAAAATGAAAAATTGCGTTGGAGTAGCCCTACGAGTTCCTCTTGGGATCGGACGCACCCGACGGCTGTCGTCCACTACAAATTTACTAACTAACGTTGAAGTATTTTCTCCGTTTCCTCATAGCTCAAGGATAAAAGAAGTCTTTAGATACGCGTTTTTGCCTCTATTATGTTGCAGTTCCTAATGTCGCAGATTTTGACAATTTTATTATACACGTGTGGCAGCAGGAATGTCGAGAGTCGCTTCGCAAAGGCAGAGTTGACATGAGGCTCGGGAATTCTGTACACTCTTCTCGCTGCCATCCTACGCTGCCCCGGCAGGCGCAAAGCCATACCATGAACGTATACAATAGCACGCATCAAAAATAATCTCCGAACACTCAGGACCTGAGCTTCCTTGAAGAGTTCCGAGGTTGAATAACGACGGGGTCGCCTCAAGAAGACCTTCAAAACAGCTCTTTGTGCTCTTTCTAGTTTTATCATGGTAGACTTCGCGGCGCCACCCCAAGCGAGTATACAGTAATTAACCACGGATTGGCATAGAGCCAAATAAACTACCCTAAGCAAGTTACCATCTGTCGCTTCTCTTAAGAGCTTAAAGGTGTAAATCAATTTTCTAACCCTACTCGCCGTCGCTAAAACATGACCTTTAAAGTTGAGGTTCTCGTCAATAGTAACGCCCAAATATCTCAGAGAACCAGCCACCTCTTTTTATTGAGTCCCAGGAACACGCAGATGCCAGAGGATTTTGCGGTGCTGAACATATGTCACAATGGATTTTCAAGTCAGTGAGGCCAGATGGCGGAGAGGACGCCGCTGTCTTGTGAAATGCTAAGAATTTAGTTTTATCCGCATTGAGAGTTAAGAGGTTTGTGTTTAGCCACATTGACAGTAGCTGTAAACCAAAAATAGCCGCATCATTGGCATCCTGCCAGGTGTCACCATGGAACACAATGGCTGTGTCGTCAGCGTAACAGAATATCTCACCGCTCCTAAGCCCCAAAGACATAACTTCGTTGATGTACACTGTGAATAGGGTTGGCCCAAGGATACTGCCCTGAGGCACGCCAAATGCAACAGATTCTGAGGCGCTGAACATGTTACGTACTCTGACACGCTGACTTCTGCCCATCAGGTAGTTAGAGAACCAATCCAATGCAATCCCACGAACGCCAAAAGACTCTAGTTTCCTGAGGAGTATAGGAATCGACACTGTGTCAAAGGCCTTCGCCAAGTCGAGGAAGACGCCGATACATCTTCTATTTTGATCAAGTTGCGAAGCGACGGTTTCTGTTAGTAATTTTACGGCCTCCTCCGTTGACTTGCCTTGACGAAAGCCAAATTGACGTTCGTATAACATGGACGTCTAACGCCAACTCAGAAATGCCCCCAAAAACAATTGTTCAAATTGTGCCAAGATGGGCAGGACATAGCGCTTTTCTTAACACCGCGCATATTTCGGCGCAAGCTCTTCGACAAATGTTTATAGAATATATTCTATGGCTATAGGCAATCAACACTTTGACGAGTTTGACGGACCATTTACAACTATTTTTAAATGGCAGTTTATGTTTTTATAGGTTTATATTGAAATTAATTACCGTGATGCATTGAAGAAGGGATGACACTTGTCACTGTGACAAAATCAGGACTGTTTTTGAAAGGCAGTTTAGTATGACGTGCGGCTTCCATGTTTTATTTGTTCGTACGTTAAAGCCAATGAAATTGAGTGATGCCCTATTAAGGGTATAAATGACAAGTGGACTTATTTTCTTCGGAAAGTAAAGACACGTGAGATATATATGGGCGTGTCTTGCTGTCTTCAGGCCTGTTCGTAAATTTCGGGGATTTGTCTCTGTCACTCTAATGACGCCTTCGTTGGAGTGACAGAGACAAATCACCGAAATTTGCGAACTTCAGTGTTCGCGGTAGTAGGCCAGTTTCCGCACGGACTCTAATCATTATAAAAAAATAAATAATAAGCTGTATGGGGGACCGAAAAAAAAAAGTCCAATAATTAAAACTCGTGTCCGTCCGTGACTCATCGGGTGGTTGTAGGTACTATTAAAAATAAATAAATAAATAAAATAAATAAATATCTTGGGACATCTTACACAAATCGACCTAGTCCCACGGTAAGCTTAATTAAGGCTTGTGATGTGGATACCAAGCGACGATATATATAATAGATAGATACATACCTACAGATACTTAAATACATAGACAGCCATGACCAAGGAACAAATATTTGTGATAAATAAATACACAAATAATGCCCTCGCCGGAATTCGAACCCGGAACCTCCAGCTTCGTAAGCAGGGTCACTACCAACTAGGCTATGGAGGCTGAAAAAATATGTTATAAATGTTTGTTTGACTAGTGGCATACCCGACTTTGCACGGGTACAATATTGATACTAAGACCTTCCTCTTAAATCATTATATTTAATAAAAAACCGCTTCAAAACCAGTTGCGTAGTTTTAAAGATTTAAGCATACATATGAATATAGGGATACAGATATTGAATTTGCTTTACACTATGTAGTGTTTGCTAACTATAAGAATTCGTTACTAATTTTTTCGTAGTAAATCCAAAATGTGGAAAACGAGCTCGTGGTCGCCCTCTACACACGTGGAAAAGAAGCGTGGAGAGCGAATTGCGAGCCGTAGGTCTGACCTGGAGCGAAGCTGGAGCGAAGCCAAGAAGGTTGCTCAACACAGAAAAGCGTGCCCCAGGAATTATAATAACAACAACAAATCCAAAATATTGATATTACCGTAGGCGCATTTTCTAAATCCTTAGATATCGCCATTGATTTCTATTTGATAATAAAAATTAAGGTACCTACCTATTTATATAAAAATATTATTTAGGATGGACAGACAGTTAAAGCGACTTTATCTTTAATTATGTACTTAGTGACAACAGTAGTTAATATAGTCTTATTGTTATGTAGGTTTATCGTTCAATCCAGTCAGAAACAGCTTTCTTTTTTCCCTTTCTTCTCACCGCAGTAATAACACACCATGTGCAAATAAAAGGCAAAATAAACGATCTATTTTACTAATCAATCATCATTACTATGTTCAATGAGAACAATAGACTTTTAAACAATATTCGTACTTAGGTACAACGCTTTCAAATTATTACAAAGAATGATCTTTCAAACTACGGTTATAAATCTATGACGATGACGCATCGTTGCCAGTTCGTTGATGCATTTTCACATTTAATGCTTCACATTAAAGACAGAGATGATTGGTACGAGTATAATGAGTTGACGACAAACTTTCTGCACTGTTTTAATAAGTCGTTGACAAAAAAAAGTACTTAGATTGTAATCTTCGGTTACCGCGAATACGGTAATACCTACCTGTTTATTTTTGGTATCGTCGATACCAGTTCATTCCTTTAGGAATTGATACTTTGAATATTAAATGTGGGATAGGGTACATACTCGTAGTCTCGATTATGAAATGCTCAATTAATAATAAGACAACCTGACCAATAAATAAATATAAAAAAAGTGATTCGGTTGATTCTAACAATATTAAATAATAAAATATGTCCCCTTATGCCACTATTTAAAACGCATAATACTGGTCGACTAAATATGAAAAGAAATCATAAAAGAAATTCTGTTAGTTTTGACATTTATGTAAATTTAACCTGTAATTCTCTTTTATGAAATAAATGAATCTAATCTAATCTAATCTAATCTATGGCTATAACTAATAACCAGGCCTTAAACAAAGGCACTTTGTGCTATTAAGCTACTTATGTGTGTAAGTCTTTAAATAAATCGATACTAATTCATTGCTGCTTTGTAAATACCAAGCGCTCATTTTATGGACTCATATTATCTTCTACCTATGTGTACAGAAGTCCTAGGTCATTGAGAGTCAACTAGGTACTCAATTTCCTAAAATATATGCTGTTAAGTACATAATATGAATAAAATAATTTCGCGAACACTTGTTTCCCACAAAACTATTTTAAGTAGGGAGAATGAGAGATATTTCTATTTTGTACAGCGTTTAGTTCAAGGCGAAAAAATAATTTTAGTATGAATATAAATGAATGTTCATAACTGTAAAATGATGTCCAATCAAACAGAAACAAAATTGAACGTCATGTATTCTGACAGGATATTTGGGTCAAAATTCTTTTCGTTGTCTTATTTTGTGTCCCTAAAAAACGTGACGCAGTGGTGATTTTTATATGGGATGATGTTTTGTTTTCAATTACTGATGTATGGATTAAAATCTAGCGTGTAAAAGAAATACAAGTGCACACGGATTTGTTTTATATACTGATTCCAAACAGCAACCAAAAGCGTGACAGAGTGGTATGAAACAAGAAAACTAAAAGAATTTTGACCCATTTAACAGGAACGGAGACGCGAGACTATATTAAACATAATACCTCCTACATTAAAAACATATTAAATCAATAAGAATTTTAATAGGCAGGTGTTATGCAAGACATTATCAAGCCAGTTTCATAGATAGTGAACCTAAACCCGTTCCCGTATTGCACTTGCCCTGGTTTAAACGAGAATGGTATCGGTTGGTGACACCTGATATATCGGTTGGAATTGAGAAAGATACTTGCGAAATATGGATTAAAGCTATGCCTGATTTGTTTCTGTGGGGTAATTCTAGACGGTCAGAAAGGTCCTTGAGTCTTTGATGAGGATAAAAAAGTGGAATTTGTGCTCAAGTTTCTACAAGCCTTCCGTGACCGTGATGGTAAAAACGAAAGTAATTTCGCCCAGTTAAAATCTTCGCTACTTAGGCATCTGTTTCATATTCGACCCGATGCGACTGATACCAGTATGGATATTATGGATAATTGCGATATTTATGAATTGCCGTAGCGAAATACAGTCTAACTCCATTTACTTCAAATTGTCGGGCCCTATTTACGTGGGCGCTGGGCGATGTTTATTTTGTGCTAAATGTTCTAAACGATGGTAGCTTATTAAAGATCAGGACGCTTAGCCAAGTTGCCAATCGCTAATAAGTAGCGTATCGTAATTATCACAATGTAAGTATTCAACTTAAAAGGATAATACAATTCTGTGAAAGGGTGCAAGTTGAAGTCGTTAATTTGCTACAGGATTTCATTTCTAATTTTTACCATACAAGACATGTTCCCAAGAATTCGATATCTACAGAACATTTCGCGCGTGAGTTCAGTCGGTAAAATAATTGTCTCCGTTATTGTACAAGATCAAAAAGGCCTACATAGTAACAGGTATTTCGACAATGTTCTCGCAATTTCAGCCTAGTTATGTCACAACTGTAACGGCCGACTATCGAGAACTGTTGTTTGCGAAATTGTATCCCGCTGACCATTTCCTGGCTTGTTGCTTTGGCGCATTCGTATTTCTGCGGTTTCAAGGATCGCGGATCTAAGCCATAAGAGGAAGAGGATTTTATCAAATAAATGGTGTGGGTTTTTGTTGTTGCTAAACTAACGTTGTTGTACGTATCCTATCTCAATAATCAACACCCACCCGACTAGCTCGCGCTTCCGATATTGTTGTTTTGTGTTTAATGAAAATATATGCTGGGTAGCCGCTGGAAATTTAGATGTCGTTCGTCTACGACGCCTGAGGTGGGATTGGAACCCCACGTCCATGCCTGGGCAAAATGGAAATGGAAAAGCAAAAAGTTGATCTCAAAGACAAACACGTCATATTCAGTTCTCAGACAAAAATCATCCCCTAGGTACGTTTAATTTTTTAAAGTCTTTTTCAAGAACATATAAAAATTACTTTTTGACAACCAAGTTTTTATTCGGTTTGTTTCACTATGTAAAATATATAGTTTATAATATTTTCTTCGGTTACCGCCAGGATTACATATGATGAAATAAAACTATGAAAACGGATATTTTTATCCGTTTTCATAGTTTTATTTCATATGTAATCCTGGCGGTAACCCTGTAAAGTGTTCGAAATGTCGGGATGAAGTTAATTTTAATTAATATACGCGTGTTTATCCGTTTTCATAGTTTTATTTCATATATAGTTTACTTAAATGATTCTACCAGCCAAGTTATCCACATTAGCTGCCGGCAATTTAAGACCTTAACCACTTACCGGCCTTTGTTGCACCCAAATTAGTGCACATTGCAAGACCGACTTTACAAAAGGTTATTTTACTGTATAATTAAATAAATGCCATTTACGGGTAAGTAGATAGCAATCTTAGGCAATGAAGTTTAAGTAATATCTGGAACATTCTGTAATACTTGTCATCTATATACAGTGTGTTAACATGATACAGGCTTTTATTGAAACCGAGGAATGCGACGTAGATTTTTAGCCAAACCGTGAGCGTTATTTGATTCAGAACTGTAATTTTAGAAGTAAATAACTTTCTAAGAAAAGTTAATTGAGAAGCAATGTACTTCAAAATGAATCCTTAATTTGCACTTGACAATGACAGATCGCAGCCACTCGCAACGTTTGACAACTAAGCAGTACACGCGTTACATTGATCGTTCGAGGAAATAAACTTAATTGTACGGTCAATTTAAATATTTGTCAAATGTTAATACTTGAAAACGATTGCTAGTAATGCGTATTTTTACCCATTTTCGTAAAAGCCCGGGTCGTGGTAACACCCTGTATTATACAGCTTGTATATACCTATACATATACACGTATAAATATAATATGTATATATACATATAGGTATACAAGTTATACGTATAGTATCTGATATGTATACTCGTATAACCCCGTCCCACAAGAGGCACTGACCCTTCTACCATGAAACCAATATGAGACTATCAGGTCTCTTTCCATTCGTCCAGCTCAACCCTGGAGGCTCCAGAACGCAGGGCACGCCAGCCGACAGTTATATTGTTTTATAAAGCAGTATTTGCAGTCCAACTTAGTTTGACATTGGGCACAACAAGTAACACTGAGACGATAGGGTAGTTTCGGCGGTACACGGCCAAATAAATTTAATTCTTTGCCGTCAATATTAGGTATATAAAAAGTATAAAACAACAACGTGACTAGGTACATGCTTGTAGCCGTAGGTAGATACTATGAATTTTCAAATATCGCTAACGTTAGATTTTACCTCCTCATTAAAATACGCCCGTCTTAAATAAACACGTTGTATTGGAATGGAACACATCCAACGGGCAGAAGACGATGTTTCGAAGACGGCTTGACTTAGTAAGTGACATTTGCGCATGTTGATATCCAAAGACACTTCCTTGTACACACATACTTGTGCCAAAGGCAGTGTTACCTCAACCTACAGCCAGGTAAATCTTCCTTCGACTATACAACTTGAATTAACTCGACGCGTATTAATTTTAAATTATTATTTTTATAGCGAATAAGTAGGATTACATTTAGGAATGGGGTAGGAGTTTCAATTGTAAGGCAAAATTGATGAAAATGTATGAGTACGAGTAGATAAAGGACCCAAATCTGTCATTGGCCGTTAATTTAATTTTCTGTTGTAAAACTTACTACGATCAGGTTTCTATAATCATGTGATTGTTTTCTAGGTTATAAATGTTGTAATGTTATTATGGGAACATAAACTACGAGTATCTATCTCCGATTTGCATATTTTTTGTCTGCGACCTAGGCCGGTCATCATACTTAGGTAGAGTATGTAAATCAGATAATTATCATTATACCGAATATGATTAAACATTCTTAAAATACACAATCAAAACCTAAATAAATATTGTTTTTGTTTTAATCAATATAGACACAAAAATATCGAATCTTATGTTAATTCACTTACTACAGCAAATTAGTAATGTTAGCAGATGTTAAATGCTCAGTACACTAATGAAATGACGATTAAAATAATGTAACTATTTAATCCTAAATGTAATGATTGCCTGCTTGTGCTTGGGCAATATCAGATAGTTTATGTAACAATATAACTGGAGCAGGCTTCAGCTGATACCCACTTGTCGTACTTGCGGACTGTGCTTAGCTTTAACAGCTTTCGACCACTTTCAGGGCTGTCACAAAATTATTATAATCTCTTTATTTCATTTATTTCTTATTATTATTATTATTATATTAGCCTATTATGTCCCACTGCTGGGCAAAGGCCTCCCCCCTCTTCTTGCATTCTTCTCAGTCCTGTGCGACCTCCGGCCAATCTCTTAAAAAGGAGTCTAAGTTATCCCGCCATCGCCGACGGGGTCTGCCTGGTCTCCGATTAGAGTTGTGGGGCACCCACTCTGTGGTTATTTTGGTCCACAAATCATCCGGCATGCGGCAGACAGTCACAAAAGCAAAACATATTTTAAATAAGCTTCTCGGTTCTTGCAACAGGCGCGGTTCCCCTTACACTGGATCTAGCATAGTAGTAGCACCTAGCCCTAACCGTACGGCTGTGCTGTTTTTTAACAATTGAAGAAATGTATTCTAGTATAAAATCCTATGGTCAACGCTTTGGTAAAAACTGGATCCGCGGCTGTCACAATATTTGTTTCCTTGCCTTGTTTGGTTTTGTATAACCAGCATAAAATATTAGGAAGTGATTGTGGATTAATCAAAATACCAGGTGTAATAAACATAGTGCCTGTCCATTCAGTATCGTATTCTAATTAGAAAAAGTAAAATAAGTTTTTTTTCTGGTTATGGGCCTACTTGGGTGACCGGTACCAAACAAAAGCAATTTCTGTTTCATGTTTACTATCCGCTAAGAGATTCCATGAGAAGTTGCATTTAAGAATTAAATTAAATGTAATTAAACTCAGGTGGCCAACAATTACAAATACTTGCTGTCGTTTGAAATCTGATTTACAGTCAGTTCATTCTTCAAGAACTCGGCATGTTACCAATTAAAGAGAACAGAATTACAACGAAACACCAGTCGTGATAATTGTATTTTATTTATATTAATAAAAAATATACAGTATAATAGTATAAACTAAAGCACAGTAGAATTTAAACTACACAACACTTACAAAATATCATTATACAATACACAACCATCCATCATCAAGTATTTAGTACTGTGACTTCAGACATACGCTACACACACTTGCCCATCGGTTTGCAAACAAGTCTCAAGTTGGCGACATTTGTGTACTATTTAGATAGAAATGATCAAAATAGAAACGTTTTCGTGTAATTAATTAAACCTGCCGATATTTTAAAGTTACATCGTTCTCTTTTATTTAAAAGAGAGAAAATTATATTTTGTTTGTTTATTTTCCAATAGGTTTAGCATATTCATGCAGCGATATTATGTCGATTGTCGCCGCATGACAGACTAATGCGAATCTTTAATTTTAGGCTTTATTCCTACCTGTCGAATCGGCTAAACAGGTTTCTGGGAGATATTTAAAAATACAAATCACGTGGATTGTACAAATAAGTATGTAACTAAGATAAACTTTTACACGTTTAAGGAAACATTCGGTCATTAGCCTCCAAATTCCAAGGAGGTCAAATGCCTAAGGCAGAATATAATGCGGTTTTTTAAGTACATCAATATGTTACAATGACTTTGCAGATGCCCTGATAGTGATCAGATCGCGTGTCGATAGCCTTGTTGAATTAGTTTTATACAGGCAGTGTGATATTTTCGTATTTTAATGTGTACCCTATAAAAAAACAAAACCAACATAAGGTATAAATATATCTAATACAAGGTGTCAAACAAGCATACGGCCCGCTTAATGGAAAGCAAGTGCCGTTGTCTCAGAACGTCGGCAATAAAGGGTTTAAAAATAAATTATCTGAGGACCTATACGTATGTACGATTATTTTTCAACAGAAAACGATATTTATGTAGGTACCTACTCTAGTATAAAATGTGTATTTTACTAAGCTTTAACCTCCTATATCGGTACAATCGGTACATAAAGGAGCTTTGTGAAATTCGAGTATGTATGTACATGATAACTTTAAGGGACGGTTTATTAATTTAGCTTTGTCGCATCAACCCTACAACGTCATAAATAATCCAATAACCAATCAGATTGCACAATCCAAGCAAACCACAGTGCATTACGGACATTACTCCACATTCCCTATTCTTCTAGCATTTGTCGTTTACGCGAACCGCCGGGGGTGTTGAAATCAACTCCTGCGCCGCTGATATCCCCCACCCCTTTATTTCCATATACTTAGAGTTTAAATTAGCATGACATGTTATTACAGGCCACAACTGTAACTTATTACCACGTATTAGAGTTCAAATTGACGATCTACCTGTAAACACAGACTTTAATCCAATTCAGTCAACTTATCCGCACTGACGAAAGTTCCTGTATATGTCTCGTTTGCATAACTACTCGAGTTTAGATGTTATTTCAATAGGTAAGCACTGGTCTAAAATTGGTTAGAGAAGTAGCAAATTATAGATTTAAACCTTACACTTAAAACTGGTATTTGCAAAACACTGACAGCCTATTAGGTCGAAATATTTTTAAATCTATATTTTTTATACGGGTTGGACCCTATAACTAAATCAAAAATGTAACCTGTGATTCCTTAGAGTATCTTCATTAACCCCTTAAAGAAAAAAAACACTTCAATAATTGTCGAGATACTTAATAATTTACCGCTTAATTTTTTGCCCATGTTACAGGGCCATTTTCTCGTAATTTAGAACCAGTAGCCATACCATGATTCTTCAAGTATTAGTTACGTTAAGTTTTACACGATACTTAAAGCATTCTATAGCGTTCGCACTTATATATTGGAGTGATTGTGAAGGTCTCCTGTACGTATCGAGTAAAACCTATCTTGATCGTTACTGGAAAAGTCATGGTACGGCTACAGGTTTTGTTACTGCGTAATAGATTAACCCATCAACAATCTTTTATTAAATAATGGTAAGTGACACTTTAATCCCTTAGTCGACTCTTACGACACCCGCAGGAGGAGTTGGGGTGGTGACAAATGTATTCTCACTGCCGTCACCACACGGCTAGCATAGTTTGTCCCTTTCAGTCCTATGAACATAAGACTAAGTATAGTTTGTCCCTTTCAGTCTTATGAACATGTCCATAAGAGCGCAGGGGCAAACAATACTTAGCGGCTTCTTAAGTTAGGAGACGTTCATGAATAAAGGTGTAAAGTTGTAAATATACCTCCACTTAGTTTTGGCTCCAGTCCGATATCCACCTCGTGAACTTAAGATATTTAGTAATTTATTTAACCTTTTCAACGCCTTCCCTCTCGCATCAAATTGTGACATACACGCCAGTATCTCTACTAATGAACAACGACAATAAACCTTATCTGTCAGCAAGACAGTTACTTTGACAGCATGCTCGATGACCACTTTATTGGCTGCTGGCGTGGTAGGCAGGACACCACACGGCCACTTTAGTGGTTCTTGGCGTTGAAAAGGTTAAGGACGTTACAGGATATTTTAAATAGATTTTCACGCAAAATATGTAAACGATTTAGGCTTTCCCTTCACTTTTCCAGCGGTTTCCCATATTTTCTATTTCACCTACGCGGCCACTCTTCCGCGTCGTATCCCGCGAGCCACGCATTGTTCACTTAGTTAATAATAGCCGGTACAAGCGAATGCTACTAGAAGAGCCTATCATCATCATCATCATATGAAAGACGTCCACTGCTGAACGTAGGCCTCCCTCAAAGATTGCCACAATGACCGGTGCCACCCGCATCATTAATAAGACTAAGCAATGCTAAGTTTGAGTTAACATAATATATTATTTTTCTCAAACTTGCTACGGAATGTTGATGTTACTTACTTTAAATTAAACCCGGAAATACTATGTATCCGGGCGCATATGCTAAGATGATATGTAAAGAGATTTCATGTATTTATTTCACACCTAGGACTGTCTTTTGTTTTGAAACGTCAAATTGTGACACTAGGTCTTGACATTCAGCCACAGAAAAAAAAATAACCTAACAAATACCACTAGGTAAAAGGATACCTCAAACAGATAAAAAAAAAGGTTAGGCGCGAATGTTTTTTTTTATGTTTTACGATACTGTACCATTGGTTTATTTACAAATTAGGTAGTATGGTTCGGCGAAATCAGTTCGTTTTATTTCATGGCAAGTTTGAGAAAAGCACTATACAAATCTCGGCGAGAAACAGGGTTACAGGCCGCGTATCCCTATCTGGCCTCAGTTCCTTCGGCCAGATATATCTACTTGGCCTGTAACCCTTCGTTTCCCGTCCTCTAGATAGTAATGTACTATTTCCTAACTAGTACGCAAAAACGAACTTTGCGCACGCTTCGCGCGCGGTAATTTCTCTTTTTGCCGCACTTACTATGAAAAAATCGTCCCTTACACGTTGGCGAGGGTGAAAGTTGGAGCCCGAGTGAAACGAGGGCGACAATCACCCGAGTTCCCGCACTAGTTAGGAAATTTACTATTATTTATTCATATGTGTAAAATGAATTGCCTTGAATAACCAAGTAATGAGCTCTGTATTATTATTTTTATCTCACACGTATTGCACCATGTCAATAGTTAGTTAATTTGATATTGTTTGTATGTAATAATCTAAATAGGTATCATAATTACATGTGGCAATGAGACTTCCATCAAGCCACACTCACATTTATTTTTAGACGCGACAAAAATAAACCTCAGTTAAGAATAATAATCCGGAACTATTAAAAATCAATAATACACTTATTGATTTTGATATATATATCTACTAAGCAATAAAGTGATTAATAGCAGAGCTAAATATAGCTCTTAATCGTATGAGTCAACTGATTTAATTATTTTATCCTTGTTACAAATTTTCTTTGATAATTAATTATAGATTTATTGATGATTGATTAAATAACTTGTTAATTATGAAACAACTATTATTTATTATTAATTGGCTATTGATTTAACTGTTTGAGTGATAATAAGTATGATTAACGAGTATGTTAACAACTGTAAAGTTTAATTGTTGTTGGTACCTTTTTTACAAAATATGAGAAAGAAAATGTACCTAAAACATGAGCCTTTAAGGTTAAGCACTATGTAACCTACCCACTTGAATTTTAACTATCTTATCAACACTAATTGAAATAGTCAAAACTACGTATTCAAAAAGAATATAATATGAGCTAGGGCTCATGCATAAATCATGTGAGGTTTTTTCGACAACTTTTTGACCCCCCCCCTCCCCCCTGGGTGATGTTTGGTGAGTTTCTTGGCTACCCCCCCCCCCTAGCAGTCTCACGTGTATTTTTTTCTTTTTTTTCTCATTCAACTTTTACCGTTCACTCGCCGAAATTCACAATATTTCTTAGTTTGTTCATCTTACAAAAATACACGTGAGGTCTCCTTGTACCCCCCCCCCCCTCCCCTAACGTGATCTTTCGTGATGTTTTCTTGGACCCCCTCCCACCCTATAGGACCTCGCGTGATTTATGCACAAGCCCCATATACATATTTTCGCATGCGTCTGCGCTACACACGAATGCTATCGGCCTGCAATAGGACTGGCTCAGTGCTTAATATTATCATCATCGTCATATCAGCCGAAAGACGTCCACTGCAGAACATAGCCCCCCCCCCCCCCCCCCCCCCCCCCAAAGATTGCCACAATGATGGGTCCTGTACCACTGTGCTTAACACCTTCACGCCAGACACAATAGAAGAAACAATGAGAGATTACGCCTATAGGCGTTTAGTGTCCGCGAAGTTGTTAATGTTATACTTTTATTTATTTATAGAGAAACGGCAAGAAGTAACTGTATTTAACTCGCCTACGCCCAATATTGTGCCGTATCCAGTAACACACTATATCAGGTACCTACTCATCTTATAATTGTACTATCTGGAATGCATTTTCACTCGTATCAGATACTTCCGCGGTTCCGCTGCGTGGTGCCGCTTGAGAAACGCTATTTACGGCCAGTGTAGCGAGATGAGAGCGCAAGGATGTATTCGGTATACTCATTAAGGTGCATTCAGTCCAAAAGAGCATTTGCTGTTCTATTCCCCGCTCTACGAAATCAACCAATCACGTTTTGTGTAACGATCGAATTTCGTAGAGTGGGAGGTTAGAATAGCGAATGTTCGCTTGGCCTGAATGCACCTTTACTTCAAGTACGAGTACAACTCCACTTTTTTAACGCCAAAATGGTCATAATCGCGTAAACTTAGGCCAGTCACACTACTATTACTAGTAGTACTTATTTAGTTATTATCAAACCGGAATCAGAAAGGGATTCGAAAGTACTGTTGATACAACAATTGACACAACATTTACCAAGAAAAGAGTTGTTTATAGATGTAGTGAGTGATTAATTTATGTATTGTCTGTCAGTCTCTGCACATAAACTAGGAATATATGAATATAACTATGAATATATCCCACATTGACTTATACACTGTTGTGTCAACAGTACTTTCAAATCCCGTTCTAATCGCAATTTGATAATAATCTTAAGGTGCATGTAGACTAAAAGAGCATTCGCTGTTCTAACCCCTTACTCTACGAAATTCGATTGTTACACGAAACGTGATTCGTTGATTTCGTAGAGTGGGGGATAGAACAGCGAATGCTCTTTTGGTCTGCATGCACCTTTAGTAGTAGGCAATCTGCCTGAAAACATCAGGATAATACCGGACGTAGCTTTACGCGATCGCCCGCTTATCGTTAAAATATGAGTTAGAATCGTGAAAGTTTAAATCAATATACTCATAAATAGTTCCTCCAACACTATTTAGTCTAAAACAAAATGTATAGGTACTTAAATCTTTAAAACTACGTAAATAGATATAGTGACTTAGGTGGAAGGTTTTAGTATCAGTGTTATACCTGTGCAAAGCCGGGGCGGGTGCCTTGGTGAGAAAAATGTGAGGATTGACTCGATAGCGGACGAGCACTGTAATGATACTAATGATTATTCGTGACCGATTGAATGAACGTTTGAACGAATTGTGGAATAACGAATGTAGTTAAGGTTCAAGGTTCTAAAGTGCAATAGGTGAGTAGATGTTAAATTAAAGGGAAGCTTATTTAGATCAAATATAATAAATTTCTTTAAGAAACTGGTGTGTTAACTCTTACTGTTATTGAGTTATTAAAAAAATAAGTTTAATGACTGGACAAGTGTATTGCAACCTTTGTTACATCCTAATGTTACTTATTTTGACATGTGCCGTCAGTCACATGAGATTTTATTTTTAAAGTTCTCTCACACTATTGCCATTTCAATTATTATGTATGAAAATTAAAATATTTTTTTATGAAATTAACAAAAGCCGGTAAATTTTACCAGAAAACTTATATCGATGTCCCAAGTAACCTTTTCAATTTAACGGGCACATAAAAAAACACCCTGTATAAATGGCGTCTTCGCCTATTGACGTTTCCGTACTAAGGTTAGGGTGCGGTTAAACTAAAAGAGCATTCGCTGTTCTAACCTCCCACTCTACGAAATTCGATCGGTACACAAAACGTGATTGGTTGATCTCTTAGAACGGGCGCTAGAAAAGCGAATGCTCTTTTTGTTTAAACGCACCTTTACATGGCAGCAGGCCTTTTGCTTTCTGAATAAACCGGGAGTAAAATCAAATTAACCGACCATTCCCAGACGCGTCTCGTTCACAATTTACTCTTGCAGAAGCCATTGGGGGCATAATTAGACTAATTTGACTTGCGTCATGAATGTTAGGTAAGGACCGCCAAAGCGAACTTACCTTAGAACAGTCCGCAAACAAGATTAGTCGTCTACGAACTTTATTATTGGTATGATAAGGTCCAAAAGAGCTAGACAGACTTATGGGTTAACTGTACCTAATACTAAATAAGTTTACTGTTTATGGGTGTTTTCGATTTTCTACTACTAATGGATACAAGCTGCTCTGTTATACACGATTTGTAAGGAAATGAGCTAGATGAGATAATAATTTTAAATTTATCTTCTAGACTCAATTTTATATCAACAGATGTGATAATTTGCGTTACAAATTAGATTAAAAAGCCAACAGGTTTTTAAGGATGAAAAACATCATTATTTGTGACCCAATTTAACTGTTCATTAAATTGCTGAGATACTGTGATGAAATTCCAGACGTAATATTCAAAATAATAATAGTTGATATGCTTAGACCTATGTCACGCGTGATTGCTGGCATAACAGTAGGTAATAATAATCGAATATTATTAATGGAGCTCACGGATTGTAGGTGGAGTTACACTATGCTTTCGTACACTACTCATTTTACTAATAAGACTCAAGGGTTCATGATCATATATTATTAAGCACGTGGACCGCGCAGATATTAGACACATCTTTTGATTAGTAAGAATATTACAGATGTACTATTTTATTAGATACTTACAAGCTAAGATACAACACGTAAGTTAGTCTTACACCATACAACCACAACTTTGTACTTTTAATTTAAACACATGAAAACACGCGAGTATTTAAAATAACAGCCGTTTTAGCAAATCGCATACCTTTAGAAACAATTAACGTTACGATACAGTTTACCACACAAGTTGCGACACCAGGCCTTGCTCCAAATTAATTGTTGAGAAAAACTAGTTAAATTCTTAGATTAATATGTACGGCAAGGAATAATGTTGCGCATGGTTTGCGCTGTTCGAATATTAGCACGGTTCGTTTATTTACAGCTGCCGCAAATATTTGTATGATTGAAACTTCGTAGCTATGCCCTTTTTTATCCTTACTTTTCGTAACTACATTACCTAGAAATGAGATTCTAACCGTCATACCCACTTCTCTAAAACCAATAGATAATACTGTAACTAGGGGACCCGGGGGCAATATTTAAGTCTCCTTTTTGTTATTGAAAATGCTTTATTTTAAACAACTTCACTAGCTGTTTAAAGCAGAAATGTGCTCTTTGAAAAATCTGTTCACTAGATAAGCATCCAAAGATGACGCCGCTTGATTTCTTCCTTGCTATTTAAAATTAACCCGAGAACAAGTCTCTAAAACCAATAGATAATGCTGAAACTAGGGAACCCGGGGGCAATATTTAAGTCACCTTTTTGTAATTGAAAATGCTTTATTTTAAACAACTTCACAACTAACTGTTTAAAGCAGAAATGTGCTCTCTGAAAAAATTGTTCACTAGATCAGAGAAGCATCCAAAGATGACGCCGCTTGATTTCTTCCTCGCTATTTAGAATTAACCCGAGAACCGAAACCCGCTGTTGGCAATGAGGACTCAAAGGGCCACTTCTTCTGAAACTATACATTATGAACACAATTTTAACCAAAACAGGTTTACGTGCGTGTTTGGCAAGCACATTAAGAACTCACGGCACGGCCAGTTTTCATCTAAACATGCCCATGTTGCAACTTGAGCTGCAAGGCTGTAATGTGTATGAATAACAAAGTAGGAAAAATACTGTTTATTTAACATGTCACTCTAATTTGAACCTTTGAAAATTATAATTAACCTGCACATAATGTATTCTGATATTTCGTAACTCGATGGTGTCGCGTGAAATAAATCTTCTTTTTTGGATAGGATTTTTAGTGTCTATGTCTATCTTACTAGAGGTACAAATGCAGAACCGTGGATGAAATGTGTAGCCATAGGAAATCTAAGAAAAGAACATTTGAAGAAGAGATAAACATAATATATGTGGGGGATCATACTTCCCTGGTAAGCCAAAAGCGCTATGACTGAGATACACACTTTTAGTTTTTTACACAAAATCTACCTTCGTACCTGTAACAATGTATGGGTACCTGTAACAATTCTGTATTAAATTGTATAGAAATAATGCTGTACATACCTACTCTGTATAACAATCGCTGTCAGTAAAAAAAGGAGACAAATTCATATTTTCCATCGAATGCCAACTCTTCGCAACTATTGTTTTTTTATTTGTCGTATAACGTATATCTATTTACGTTAGACAACTTATCCACAAATCCAGACCTAATCCTAAAACTACTAAGAAGTAAAATGTTTATTAGGGGCGAAAATATAATTTACAAAAAATCTTTCTTACTTTATTTGAGATAGCGCTTTTCGGTTTGGCAGGGTGCTTAGACAAGTAGCCAATCGCTAACGCTGTAACGCTCTATCATTTCGTCAATCGTAAACTAAAGGCAGCTGACTGTCTTTGTCGCACTAATATGGAAGAGCTCGAGAGAGAGAGAGAGAGAAAGAGGGAAAACTACAATAGCATCCAGTCCAGGATGCTTAGGCCTTAGCCAAGTTGCCAATAGGTAGCGTATCGTAGTTTTCCCTCTCTGTCACTTTTGCATATTAGTGCGACAAAGACAGTTACGTACGATTGACGATTAAGCGTTAGCGATTGGCAACTTGTTTAAGCACCCTGAGCAGTATATATTCCTAAAAGACTTGTTATTTTACCGTTTATTATGCTTAAAGGAATAGCAACAAGTACACAACCCGCGGAAGGCACAGGTGTAGAAAAAAGTTCATCCGGATCGCATTAGCATAACAATGTGATTGCGAGATCACTCATGTCACTTCTTATCGAAAGTAGGTAATTGTTACATGCCACGCTTATGCATAACATTTGTGATTAATTACAGACTGGCGTACATTTTATGCTAGAAACAGTTCCTTTAGTGCTATTAGACAACCGGTAGAAAGTGATATCGATTAGATATGGGTCTGACTAAACTTACGTAAACTAGGTTTCTTGTTTAGAAAAGGGTTTGCTGTAATGCTACGGATATTCTATTATGTATTAACTTGTGAAAGTGATGATGTATAGTTTCGGAATAAAACTAAACGTAAAAGAATTTACATATGTACAAATACAAAAACGAGTTAAGTACCTAAAAGGACCTACTTAGGTTTTTGTGTCTGTGTATAATAATAATAATAAATAATAAATACTCTTTATTGTTCACCAGAAAATAAACAAATAAAACAACAGACAAAAGAAAACTAAAACAGTGGTAGACAACAGGCGGTCTTATCGCTAATAAGCGATCTCTTCCAGACAACCTTTGGGTAATGGAAACTATCACAATTACATTTAAGAAGTAGGCAAATCAAAACTGAGAACATAAAAATAACAAAAGCCAGGCTATAAACTTACATACATACATAGATATGTAAACATACATACAATAAAATAATACAATATATATATAATATAAATTTATTTCAATAAAAGAACATACGCATATCATAACACACAGCTAATTATTACGGGAGAGACAGATAATATTGCTTAAGTTTATTTTTAAAAATGGGTAAAGACTCAGAACGTCTAACATTGACAGGTAGGGAGTTCCATAAACGCACAGCTTGGAATGTGAAAGATTTAGCATAAAATTTTGAGTTTGAAGAAGGAACACAAAGAAGGAAATTTCTTGTGTCTGTGTATGTGTAAATTGAAGAACTATTTTAAATATGAAAAAGCTTCAGTTTCCGTGAAACAAATACATAATTTATGTAAGTATTTATGATTTTGCTTTGACAGACCATTTTTCGAGGTTTGTACAAAAATAATTATAGGTATATTATGAAAAACAGTACCGTGTGATGCTCCATTGTAATGTCGTATAAAAAAATTATTTGGCACTATTTGATTTAGTAACCTAATAGTCAAAGTCAAAGTCAAAGTCAAATAATTCTTTATTCAAATTGGAATAGCAACAAACTCTTTTGAATCGTCTAGATATGAAAACTACTTCCGGTTCGAACCCTAAACCGCTGACCCAAGAAGAACCGGTAAGAAACTTGGCGGGAATTATTTTTTCAAACAATGATGGTACATTTTACAACTAACATGCATTAAAAAAAACATAAAATTGATATAAACAAATTGAAATATAATAATAATAACAAGAGATGTGAATAAAAATGGAAATGGAAAAACTATTTTATTACAAGTATATTTTCATGGGTAAAATATGTTAGTTATAGTAAAGTATATCGCCAGAGAAAGCAGCATAACTCCTGGAGGAGGAAGAATAGGATTTAGACAACCTTTTGTCATGCATGCAATTTTATTATACGATCTAAATATTATTATAATTCAATGCTACTTTTACTATAGTTCCCATACTGGTTGTTATATGAGATATTGATAATATTTATAAGAAAAACAAATATTTTATGTATAACTAGACGAACAAATGCATCGGGAGATTCGTGAGTACCTACAGTAAATGATTTAATACCTATTTTACTGAATCGAATGCCGTGTGGTGACGGCAGTAAGAATACATTTTTCACCACCCCAACTCCTCCTGCGGGTGTCGTAAGAGTCGACTAAGGGATTGAAGTGTCACTGACCATTCTACAAGATTGATGATGGGCAGCAGCGTCATCATAGTGGACACATTACTGCG
>JALPQI010006770.1:0-68521 GCA_025490895.1 Thaumatotibia leucotreta
CAATTAAGGGTTAAGGGAGGGTTTATAGACACTGACTGTCAAATTATGCGGTGCAAATTAGTATTAGGTATTTGGCAATAAAAGGGAATTAGGGGAAAGTCCCAACTTGAGCTGAAGCTTTGACACAATCTTATGGCAACAGCAAACCTGCACAGGCATCAATAAATATACTTACAATGGCGTCTTAAAAATACAACTAATCTACGACATCTCACTGAAAAGTGTATACAATTTACTACATGAACTATTATAGTTCAAAGATCTTCGATCAGATAAAACACTATATAAATTTTTATAACAGCCAAATTTAAGGCAAGTAATCCTGTAAATTAATTTACTAGTCTATTTACTAGTCATTTTACTTGGTTGTAGATTGTAACATTATATAGGTATTGGTTATATAATTCTAATTTTATACGAGGGCTGTTCCGAAAGTTTTTAGTTGCTCCGGTTCTATTCATGCGATTTAAATTAAAATTATATCATTGTGAGGGACAGTTCAATACTTATTATGGTTAATAAATTTATGCATGTAATGGGAATAGTTTTTTTTATTATATTTTTTCTTACAAAAAGCTGTTTTGTATGAAATTTAACATTGTATGGAAAAATTGGCCATTTTTGACCCATTGAAGCATATTTTGTATAAACATTTTTGAAAGCCGTACTTAAATATACCCGGGATAAATAAAATAGTTAATTTTGCGTTTTTTTTAATTATAATTGAATAACAATGATTATTGATTGAATGATGATTTTTACAATGTTTGAAATTCCAATTTTAGAGTTTACGATTTTTTTTCGATGCCTATTCATTTATGATTAAAGTAAATGATATCACGTAATTTGTACTTAAAAATAACGGAAATATCTTCAATTACTAGTACCTATAAAATAAAATAGTTTTATAAGTGAATGATGTTCCTAGCATCTAATTAAAAAAGTGTCTTAAAAACCGGTATCATGGTCACTGGAGTAAGGCTCGACACGTCTAAGTAAAACAAAATAATAAAAATATCTAAAATCTTCACTAAAACAAATTTACACCGCCTAAAGCGTCATTGAAATATCCCTCAAAATGATGTAAGTTTTATTGAAATCGCATGAATAGAACCGGAGCAACTAAAAACTTTTGGAACATCCCTCGTATTCTAGGCAAACCCATGTCAAATCGATTTAGTTTCAATATTAATTCAACATATTTATAATTTATCAAATCTCCAAAGGTTTTATAATGGGAATGTAATAAAACATCAGTACAAAGAATTCAGTCAGCAAAGAAGAAAGAGCCTCTAGAATCTAGATGTATCATTTAACTCTAGGGCAGTGTTATATTAGGATGATCAAAGTCTTTGATCGTACTAAATGTTATTCAGGCAATGATACAAAAAAAAATACACAAAAAAGATTGGCTTTACTAAATGATGCTAAATATGGGTATAATTTATATCTACGTCTTGAAATGGATTCAAATTATTTTACTTTGGTCCTACTTCGAATTATTATGTTGTAGTAGATGCAATTTGTAAAGCGTGAAGGTATTGCAATTCGCATCTGGGATTACAATTTCATACATTTTTAGTTGAAATTGAGAATCACAATGCCGAAACCGCATTGACATTCTGGTGAACATAATAAATTAATAAACAGTGTTCGAAGCTATGGGTGCGAATCTTTAACAAAAGTTGTGTGGTGTCAATCAATGAGCACTTACAACCATAAAAGTATACAATACTCCAATTTCGGATGTTCGAGACTTCTACGTAACGTACTTCTTGGCAATCCGCGCGTGTCGAACTTAGCGTTGAAAATTTCCGGATTAAATCCCGATTCTTTCCAAACAGCGGAAAAAATCCGTATTTTTTCTAAAATGTCAATGAAAGTTTCCACTATAATTTTCAACTCTAAACCAATGCGAATTAGATCTAATTTTCACTTTGACCAGGATAACGCGATGTCGTCGAAGAAAAATCAATTGAAATAAATGGCAAGGAGTAACAGTGACATTGATTATTTCTGTAGAAACCCGAAAAAAAAAAAAAAAAAAAAAAAAAAATTATACACCGTCATTTTATTGATTTCCGTTAAATTAAAGGGAAGATTTAGGTCAAAAATAATAAATTCGTCTAAGAAACTAGTATCTTAACTCTTACTGTTATTGAGTTATTAAAAAAAATAAGTTTAATGACTGAACAAGTGTATTGCAACCTTTATTACATCCTAATGAAACTTATTTTGACATGTGCCGTCAGGCACCTGAGATCTTATTCTTAAGGTTCTCTCACACTTACCATTTCATTTATTATGTATGAAAACGAAAAAAATATATATATTTTCGAATTCGATTAAAAGCAATATACCAGGTAGCTCCAATTAACGTACCAAGCAACCTGTTAAATTTAACGGAATTAAAAAAAACACTGTATATTCCCGAAAAAAAAACCATTGATTTTTTCCGATATTTTCAACGCTAGCTCAAACTAACCGACCATTGATAAGTGGGCATGGGTTGGGTACTTGGTTAGTTAATCGGTGGGCGGATCCATGGCGGCGACGATGGCCTTCATGACGGCGGCGGCGGCGAGCGCTGCGTGCGGCTGCCATTCCTTGCCGCGCGTGCCGTCGCGGTAGTCCGATATACCTGGAAATTATATGTTATTAGTAGGCATGGTATATATTTTTTTCCCTTCAACCTTATAAAGTCTCAAATCCACAGCGCAAGATTGATAGGCATCGAAATTATAGGTGCAAAACCTTCACAAAACTTGTCGGCCATGAAAGAGAACGTAGGTACTTACATCCATAAAACATTTCGTCAGCCTCTGTAGCCTAGTTGGTAGTGACCCTGCTTACGAAGCTGGAGGTTCCGGGTTCGAATCCCGAAATGGGTGCGAAACTTTGACAAAACTTGTCAAGCGGTTATGAAAGAGCACATACATCCATAAAACATACATATCTACACGCCCAAACATTGTAAGTTCAAGATTTCGATATAGGCAATAAAATTGGATACACATTTTTCAATGATATTAGTATTTTTCTTGGATAAATTGTTCCTACGTGTTAGTTTTGAAGTTTGGTTAAAGTTTTGCACCCATAGTTCCGATCCCTAGATATTGACTGCCACTGATTCGGGCACGTGACGTAAAATGATAAATGATTCAACCTTGTTATCAATATCGTAATGGCAACATGGTGTAGGTTAGTTACCTTGTAAGATCTACGGATTCTACCACAGAATTAGATTTGGATAGAAGAAACAAGTTCATTCATTTGTATGGCGGCCGAGCGTGTCAGATTTTGTACTGAAGTTGTTACTTACCTATGATTTTAAATATGTCTCAGGCCCTTGAGTATTCATATTTTTTTGTGTTGTTGCAATTAATATTACTTAAGGAGGCATTATTAATGTTTTTGTTCACTTACACAATTTGACGGTCGAAAGCTGCAATCTGCGATTAAAGACGGACAACTCAGTAGATTTTACTGAGTTCATTTGACACGCTAAGTAGATAGGTACGTTTGCTTGATCTATGGTATATATGACATCTGTGGATTCTACAATCAATATTTTTGTCAAAATTGTATTTTTTTTACAAAGGAACAAACATACCCCTGATAGACACGAAGCAGTCCTTCCTGTTCCCCTTGACGGAGTCGAGTACGGCGTCCAGCTCGCAGTCGTAGGCCTGTGGTCTAACATGTGCCGGGATCACTACGTCTAGAAACAGTAGAAACAAAGGAACAAACATACCCCTGATAGACACGAAGCAGTCCTTCCTGTTCCCCTTGACGGAGTCGAGTACGGCGTCCAGCTCGCAGTCGTAGGCCTGTGGTCTAACATGTGCCGGGATCACTACGTCTAGAAACAGTAGAAACAAAGGAACAAACATACCCCTGATAGACACGAAGCAGTCCTTCCTGTTCCCCTTGACGGAGTCGAGTACGGCGTCCAGCTCGCAGTCGTAGGCCTGTGGTCTAACATGTGCCGGGATCACTACGTCTAGAAACAGTAGAAACAAAGGAACAAACATACCCCTGATAGACACGAAGCAGTCCTTCCTGTTCCCCTTGACGGAGTCGAGTACGGCGTCCAGCTCGCAGTCGTAGGCCTGTGGTCTAACATGTGCCGGGATCACTACGTCTAGAAACAGTAGAAACAAAGGAACAAACATACCCCTGATAGACACGAAGCAGTCCTTCCTGTTCCCCTTGACGGAGTCGAGTACGGCGTCCAGCTCGCAGTCGTAGGCCTGTGCGCGGGCATGCGCCGCGAAGGCCGCGCGCGCCTCGCCGGCGCAGGAGACGGCGCGGCCGCCCGCCACGGGCGCGCAGTGCACGCGCAAGCCGCCGCGGTCTCTGTCAACAAACATGTAGGTAAGCGAGCTTATCGAGCCTGATTCTTACAGATCTGCAGGCATAGCAAAGATGCCATTCTTAACATGTTCACTCCGGTACTGTTTCACTAAATCCTAATAGTACATTACTATAGAGGACGGGAAACGAAGGGTTACAGGCCAAGTAGATATATCTGGCCGAAGGAACTGAGGCCAGATAGGAATACGCGGCCTGTAACCCTGTTTCTCGCCGAGATTTGTATAGTGCTTTTCTCAAACTTGCCATGAAATAAAACGAACTGATTTCGCCGAACCATACTATTTGATTTGTAAATAAACCAATAGTACAGTATCGTACAACATTAAAAAAAACATTCGCGCCTAACTTTTTTTTAATCTGTTTGAGTTATCCTTTTACCTGTTGGTATAGACATTAGTTCTTAGGTTATTTTTTTTTTCTGTGGCAAAATGTCAAGACCTATTGTCACAATTTGACGTTTCAAAACAAAAGACAGTTTGTTTGCAGTCCTAGGTGTGAAATAAATACATGAAATCTCTTTACATAATTATCATCTTAGCATATGACACCGGATACATAGTATTTCCGGGCTTAATTTAAAGTAAGTAACATCAACATTCCGTAGCAAGTTTGAGAAAAGGTGCATTACAGACCAAGCGAACATTCGCTATTCTAACCTCCCACTCTACGAAATTCGATCGTTACACAAAACGTGATTGGTTGATTTCGTAGAGCGGGGGATACAACAGCGAATGCTCTTTTGGTCTGAACGCACCTTAATACTACACCGATCGAATTTTTTCTATTAGAACTCTCCTATGCCAGTGACACGCATGTGTGACCGAAATTATTGTACTCCTATGCCGGCGACACAACATTTGTGTCAAAAATGATCGTATTTCGATAAGTAAGAACTTGATTTATGCTAGTGGCACTAGAGTACGGTAAATTTGATCACGTATGTGTGTCACTGGCATAGGAGTCAGATGTTTTTAATCACAGACGCTCTGCCACCGACGTCGAATGTGTTAAACGAGAAGTAATAAATGTATGTGAATGACAGATTCAAACGAAAAGTCACGTGAACATTTCCATGCATTATTATTTATTTATTATGGTCACGTGACTTATCGCTTATCGTATACGATTGCAGAAAGACATCTTAGGTAAACCTGCTGGCCGAACTTTCTTTCTTGTAGTACATTTTTTAAGGCTATGGTAATCGGTCCCAACAGCCAAAAAGTTAAAACATATTCCATACTTGTGTGGAATGTTTGGCAGAAACCCGATTTGCAATTCTGATCACACGACGAAAATTAGTTGGCGGGTATTGGTTATATTTTTCTTCTTTCGCTTTATGACAACTTCGTTGTGTAAATTGCAGTGAAAAATGTGATTTACTTTCCTCGCAAACGAAGTGAAAAGCAGAGTGTACAACAGGGGCATAAATGTCCATTTTTACCCTCGTCTACTATTTTGGCAAAAAATTGCCACGGTTAAGAATGGGTCACTTTATACCCTTGTTGTACAATCTACTATTGAGTTTTTTAAGTAGTGACACTACTATAAATATAAATCCCGCCTCCAGCGTTAGCAAACTTCCATATTTTTTTTTAGTACATGGCTCAAAATTCTTTTCGTTGTCTTATTTTGTGTCCCCAAAAAACGGGGCGCAGTGGTGATTTTTGTATGAGATGTTTTGTTTTCAATTTCTTATGTAAAAAGAATACAAGTGCACCGGTTTTTTTTTAATATACTGTGTCGATACAGCAACTAAAAGCGTGACAGAGTAATATGAAACAAGACAACAAAAATAATTTTGACCCATATGACATCGAATACTTATCGGCTTACTATCTGGGCTAGAATAGAAGTTAACTATAACCCCTCGTCAGTGGCAAGGCCCGATTTTAACATTTTTCCAACCGCCCGCATCTGTGGCGAAGCCAGATTTGGACATTGAGTAATAAAAACCTGTCTCTTGCATACTCATTGGGGTGTGTAGCTAGTGAAATAGGACAGATAGAAAACTTGGCCTTGAGCAGCCGTTGTGCGAAAGAGCCGTTGTGCGTGCAGTTTCTTAGCTATCGGTGGCCTGGCAATCCTTGTCTGTGACAAGGCCCGAACTGGGCTCCACAGACAACGACTTTTCGCCATTTTTGTCGTCACTGACGAGGGGATAACTTACACTTGATCCCCTTGCGGCGCGGGATGTGAAACCTCGATGAAGGCTCCGTTGCCAACGTCCATGGTGAGACGGTCGGAGCCGCCGACAGGCGCCTCCCAGCGTCCGGGCACGCCTCTTAGGCGCTCCAACCCTGAAATAATTGTAGATTGTGGTCACAAGGGATCAAAGAAGGAATTTCATTTTGCAACCAACTTTTCATTTCCTAACTTAACTAACTTTACATAATCCAACCTAACCTAAGGCACTGGCCTGCTACCGCGAACATCGAAGTTCGGAAATTGCGGGGATTTGTCTCTGTCACTCCAACGAAGGCGCCATTAGAGTCAGCCGACAAAAATGCAGCAGGCCTGGTCTCACCGCGAGCTACTAAGCTATGAACTATCGGCTATAAACACGAACAATTAGATACGCACTCCCGTGTAAATAAAAGAGACACGGCGATTCTCGCCCGGCGGTAATAGCTGATAGCTGGGCGAGTATCGTCGTGTCTCTTTTATTTACACGGGAGTGCGTATCTTTTGTTCGTGTTTATAGCCGATAGTTCATAGCTTAGTAGCTGGCGGTGAGACCAGTGCCTTACCGAACTAGTGGTACCTAACTAATTCTCATTTCCCAACTATTGGGTTCGGAAATAAAATGGTTGCGAAATAATTTATTGCCAAAGTTATTCAGCCAAATGACATTTCTGCGAAAAGTTGGTTGGGAAGTCAAATTCGGCAATACAATTTTCGACGAAAAGGCAGAGAACCGAAGGAGTGTCTTTTCAAAAGGGCTTATTTGGCATCTGGCTTGTGGAGAGTGAACAGGGTACTAGAAACGGTCACGCTGAACAACTTTCAGTATGGAGACCACCTCAAAATCAAGAAAAGACTCCAGATTATTAGCTAATTGAAGGCTCGAGTAGGTATCATTACTCATTAGATAGGTATCATAGATTTATGCTGGCAATAGAAAGTGCTGGAGACCCGTCCGAATAGATAGTGTGAAGGTTAGGCCGTTATAGTGGTTTTTGGGATTTCTTATTTGCATAGCATGAACGAAAAGATTGAGTGGACTGGTATTTTAACGTTACAAATTTCTAAGATTAGTTTCAAATCGCAGTTTATTCAAATTAAATAGTTATTTTTGACAAAAGATCAGACTCCGCATCCGCACTGGTACACACTACTAAATCGCACTCTACTAAACGCTTGGTCAGTTAAATTGATCCTATTTGATCTTTTGACTGACATTTACCCCTAAACGTGATAAAGTAATAATATCGCAATTTTAGCAATGGGTTCCGCGTGTTGTTGTTACTGATTCTTAGGTGTTCAACCCCACCTATTTCAGTTATTGTAAATGGAAAAACCCTTTCGCTTTATGTATGCATTGGAAAGATATATGAAGGATATCCTGGGTCATATTGTTTGTATAAATCAAATGTACTAGCAATTTCCAATATTTCTATTTTCTGTATGTATGAGTAATATGGTCGCATGTGGTTTACTTGATAATATTTAAGCAATTATGTATAGTATATCCTTTTTCCTGGTATCACTTTGTTAATGAATGAATCAGCAGCTGTATTAAATGTATTAAATAATACAACCTGAACTTCTATCTATTCATTCAACTGTAATATTCCTTTAATGTATTTGTGTATGTCAAGTACATGTACGATTTTCTTACTATAAAAGAACTAGGTACCTTTAAATTATAATCGATTTTTATCTCAGGATAGATAGTTAGATACCCGTTAGCTAAAAGCTTTTAGCTTATTTTTCAAGAAGAAATTACTATAAGTATATGCATCTTATTACCTAGTATTAACCTGTAACAGTATATTACTTATACATTTTCTACTCATAATTGCGGGATACAAGCAAATTGTTTCTGCTGTCTATGAATGGAAATATGATTCGTGTAGTCACTAAAGTTAGTGACTAAAACCCTACAAGAAAACCCCTGATGTAATAACTACGTTTGAATGACGTTGGCCTTCAATTCAACCGAACTTAACCACGAGTATATGCTACGCATCACGTATGTTATGGATATTATACGTCCTATTCTATGCTGTTTTTGTAAGCTACTAAGTCTTCTTACAACCGTCTTCTCGTATATTACGACGGTAGTAAAAAACAAGCCTATCCATTTAGCCAATATGCCATTAGCAGAGCGTATGCGATAAACGAAAAGTAATAAATATATTAAATTTGAACGAACATTAATGTGACGAGTCAAGTGATTTTTCGTTCGAATCTCTCATTTCAATACATTATTGCATACGGTTTGCGAATGGCATGTTGTTAGGCCTGCTCATAGCACGCAGTTCAACCTATGGACGCCCGTATTGTATAGGGGAATGGACATGCGCGGCTCACTAACGAAAAAGAGTCCCAACTACAACTCTCGCTTCGTTCAGCCATTTACGTTGTGTCAGTCTCAACGCGATGTCTTGCAACCAGAATATTTAAGTTTGCATGCCTTCACTTCGTTGGCGTTTTCGCATGCTCTTGATGCTAAGATTAATAACACAAGAATGAGCTACCTTTGCTGACGAACGAATCCCACTGCACTTAGCACCGCGTCAGTCTGAACGCGATATCTTGTTGCAAGAAGCTGTCAGGCTTGAACGGCTTCACCTCATAGTCCCAGCCGCCTTTCTCGTTGGATTCTCCCCTTTCGCAAAACACGAGCCCCGATTATTATAAAAAAGACCTACCTTCGCTGACGAAGGAATCCCACTGCGCGTGGGACCGCGTCAGTCTCAAAGCGATATCTTGTAGCAAGAAGCTGTCAGGCTTGTACGGCTTCACCTCATAGTCCCAGCCGCCTTTCTCGTTGCGTTCGGCCTTTTCGCAGAACACGTATACGCTCCTGCGAATGAAGAAGATTAAACATAAGTCGTTATCAGCCTATCTCAGTCCACTACTGGACGTATTAACTATGCGTATGGACACAGGAGGTAACATAAGCCCTTTATGCAATTAAAACATCAAAAAGGTTTTTTTTTAATTTATAATTTGATTTTTTCTGTAATACGTATTAAACCCCTCTTTTTTGTACAACATCAAACGGTATCTTAAGTTCATTTTCTTCTTTTCGGAGTATTTACTCCGTACAGTTGTATTAGTTAACATAGTATTCTTGTCGTTTATACAGAATATCGGGTTCACATAGACATGTGTTAAATGGCGCTACAGCGTTAAAACTCAAAAGTAGTTCATCGTGACAAATTGTGCTGTTCAGAGACTAGGCGCTAGTGACAAACAACAGCGTCATTTGACGCCATCGAATAGGAGACTACCTCTACCATACCGTACATACCTACCTCTACCTACATGCATTCCTGTTTAATTAAATCCACGTAATATAAGGGTAATTAACAGATTAAAAGAAACTGATAAGTGATAATTCGAACGAGTTTTTATTATCCTATTTTTAACATGTATCTTATGTAATTTTAAATATTGTGAATAAGTTACCACGAGCATGAGAATGATAATAAGTACCTAAAGATGAAAATATAGCTATACAATTATTATGGGAATGACGATTTTACCCAGTTTTTCATCATCATTTAGATTATTCATTATACATATATTATTATGCAAACTTTTCAATGAAATGCATATTTGTTACGTCAGTTCTCCGCGGTTAAGATTTCCCCCGCAGGTGAACACTGACTAACACACATACAAACAGCTATCTTTATGCCACGTGCTTTAAACGGATGGACATTATAATAATAACAATTTATTATTCCTAGTGATGTCGCAAAACTCGTGAAGCATTGTTAATAAACAGTATTTGCTACGGGGAAGTAGAAACGGTATTATAACATTATTGCAAGCGTTTCAGTATAAAAGCAAAGGCTGAGGTTGGGACACTTGGGACGACTAACTATGCTCAGATGTCTTTGAGAATTTACTAACGGGTTTTCAATAAGCCCGTCAGGTCATGTCACGTCTACGTAACCGTTAATAAGTAACGTCTACCGGTCTAGGTCTAAGTTGGTCTGTAACTTAAATGGTAATTGCTCGAAATTTTCAGTTAACTATGTTCACGGTTCGCTGGACTAATATCAATAAGGTAGACCACAATAAAAACTAGACCAGCTTGATGAGGGGACCCCCCTGAATGGCGATTTCGATAATCCTAGGTCGTTGAGCCGACATCATGGAACATTAGTTCTCATCTCATTGATATTATAGTCCAATGTTCGGTCACGTAGCCCATTTCTCACGGGTGCCACAGATACTAACAAAAGTGACGCATCGCCGACGTCAAATGACTTGCAGTGTTATGGTCGTGTGGTGTAATGGTAACTCGGTGTTCCCCGGTCACTCAGACACCTTGACTCACTATTGTTAGGTAATGCAATAAGAGTTCATGAACGGAATGAAATATGGCAACTATTTCTAAGGTCGACTGAGACGAATGCCACTACGAGGCAAATGCAGAGAATTATAATTATTTTTAATTTATTTATAAGATCCAACTTGCCGAGCCCAGGCTAGCCCTGAAGTCTCTAGGGAAATCAACACAGTAGGTAGGATCTGTTTAAAAGACCCATTAGATGAAGAGTTTCAATTACTCAATTATATTAAACTCATAGTTGCATCTTCTTCCATTGATCTAATTTAATATCTAAATAAGTATTCTATGTTCATAATATGGTCGTAGAATGGTTCAAACGTTCGCCTTTCTATCTAAAAGTCCGTGGATTCCGGTCATGGGTAGTATCATGGATAGTAGTTTTTCGATTCATTTAAGGAAAACAAGTTGATATTTGCCACTATAGCTACTGGTAAAGGAATGAAAGTGAAGAAACCTGGATACATTCATAAAAAACCAAGGATGTATTGTTAAGGCCTCGTCCAAATTTGGATAATTTATGGAAAACTTGTCAACGAGTAGGCTACACCTATTTATACAATATTTGTTTTTGATAATAGGGGCTCCGGGACGTTGCAAATTTCAAATTAGTTTATCTACCTCGGTGGTATTTATTAATAACTACATTGGTATGCATACCGATGCGTGTATCAAATGAGCCAGTATCATTTTGACACGTTCTTTACTCATATGCATTCCATAAGTTGACTCAATTATAGAATTGTAATGAAATAATTATTTTTTCACTTCTCATGCTCTTAAAATGTTATTTTAGTCCCTGCATATCGGGACTAAAACTCTTTATTAATCTCTAGGGACTAAAGTAAATTTTTTTTAATTGACGTTGGAAACCCGTAAACAGCCACACTCACGGTGTTCAAGAATAAAGGATAGTCGCCATTTTCAGTGCTTGTGTATGGACCACTTTTGTGCATGCCGTGGATACAACCTCAAAACTTTTTTTTAATTGACTTTGGAAACTCCTAAACAGCCATTTCTAGTGTTTATGGTTTTTGAACGAACGGTTATTGACATTGAAAATAACCTCAAAATGTCAATCGTGAAAAAATATTAAGGAGAATCGATTTATTTTCTTGATATACATGTATATTTAATACTTGTTTAATATATGATTAAGATTGAATCCAATTTATTACTTATTTTTTAATAACCAATTAGCTTCAAAATCGTTATGTAGTTAGCTCCAATTCGTTGGCTAAATATGCAAGCATTTAAAGCGTCATATTTCGAAAAAGGAATACAGATAAAAACTTAAACGCGGAACGAATTTGATTGCTTATTTTTTGTGTTTTTGTCCATAAGTAATATTGTTCAAATCGTAGTTATATAATTTACGATGTCACGTCATGCGATGAAGAAGTATTAACGCCTTACTCCAGGGTCGCGTTTTATAAAGTTACATTTTACAATTTCGCTGTTTGCCTCTCTAACGCACGCACATATTGGCTAGAAAGAGAGGCAAACAGCGAAATTGTAAATTGTAACTTTATAAAACGCGACCCAGAATGAAGAAGAATGCAAAAGAGGTGGTCCAAAATCTTTTGCCGCCGAAATCTAGTGTAATATATTCAAAAGCGTATCAAACTTTTATGGATTGGAAAACTGGAAAGCAAATTAGGTAGGTACCAACATCATTTATGGAAGGCGTATTTCTGACATATTTTGATGAAAAATCTAAGAAGCTTAAAACCACACTGCAACTAAACCATATAACTTGAAAAAGTTTGCGAATTTATCGTAAAGTGGCCTATTCCGAAGAAATCGGAAGTTTTGACATCGCAGAACATATAATTTTTTTGTTTCTTATTTGTTCTTTCTGTTAATTAATACTGAGATTATGTAGAACGTAGTTTTTTTCCTCGCATTCTAAGTGAAAAGTAGAGTGTTTAATTCGGGACTAAACAGCCATAATGACACTCGAACTACATCCACCCTCGCTACGCTCGGGTGGATAAATATCTCGTGTCATAATGGCCTGTTTTAGTCCCTCGTTGAACAATCTACTATAAAACCTCGATTGGATTTCATAGAAATATAGGATCACGATAGGCAACCGAAGAAATTTTATAACCATAAATGGATTAATTTCTGTAATAAATTTTAACCACACTACGTAGACTTAAGGTTGTAATTTTTCATCACGCCACTGCCTATACGTAAAACCCATTGTAGGTTAAGCCTACTGCTATTTCCACAAAATTTATATATTTCGTTTATAGAAGGAACCGTATTACCTTATTTGTGGCCGTTTTGTTTTTACATATAAAGACGAATTATGCGTAAGGTAAACGATGAAATTTATAACATACTTACGAGTATTATAGCGGATGGAGGAAAAATGTTACGGAAATAAATGCTCAATGCAGCAAAATAAGGAAATATGAAAGGACGTTTAACATGAAGATTTAAAGGAAAAATGGGTTTTCCCGCGCAATATTCAGTTTGTAATGCTGCAAAAGCGGTAAGTACCCGCTTGTACAAAGTTTGCAGTGAGTTTGAAGACCATAGTCCATAATCAACAACGTCGCTAGACTTATATCCTTACTCCTCCAGTTCTCCAGTCTATTATATCCAATCCTTTTTTTAACCTTGTGAGATTTTGGGCCTCGGAATAGGCACGTACACGGCAAAAAAAACATCGAAGCTACATCTCGTTCTCTATTGCTAACTTTCCTTGGCATAGTGTGCCCTCGCATCGATTTATTCAGCCACCTAAGGTGGAATACTAAATTACACATCATACTTTATGTTTTGAAAGCATCTCGCGGCCTTCTCTTGCTTCTAAATTAATACAATCGAAAAGAGACGGGTAGCCGCAAGAAGGCTGCGAGTTGCTGCTATACACAAGATACGTTAGGGCGGCCTAAACGCCTCAAACAGACGCGATTAGTGAACTATATGTAAACATCCAATTATGGCCTAAAATTAAGTAAAAAACCGTGATCTAGGTTACTTTATAAAAAATACCATAATTATTAAGGTTATAGTAAATTCACACCTGTGCTTAAAGAATAAAATAGTTTATTTTTTATATTTGACGACAGAATCTACTTTCCCAAGTAATTTTAGTGTTGGTTCATTATTTTTTATGGATTTATAACAAAGTAATTTTTTTTCGTAATGTATGGGGCTTTGGCTCCACTTTCAAAAGTGTGCAACCCACAGATCAGTATAGATAGCTAACGGTGGCATGGAACATGTCGCAGCGTTATGGCCGATAGGCCTTTATAGTGAAACAGATGCGCGCCCTATGAGCCAGTCGCAACTTACCCCCGACTGCAGGATGAGCTCGGACATATCCGCAAAATGCCGAATTGTGCCGTTATTTCTTGTAAAAATAGGAGTGTAAATAAACATTTCAAGGACTATTGAGTCACGTACCACCATGTAAGTATTGATTAGTTAGTTATTAGTTGACAAAACCACGTATTTTTACAAATAATATACAACAACAAACCGCTGACATAAATGTCATAATGATTTTACTTGGGCGTACCAATTGGTTGAACTATTCAGTGACAAATTGTATGTGCGTTTTACATTGACGGCTTAGTATAGCAAGCAAGTTGCAATTTGGTAAGCAACCGTGCAATGTATCGAATCGCTAGCGATATTCACAACCGTACTGTCATTTCTTGGTACGGCCGCTGCGAGCAGGCCGCGAACTAGAGGTACGACTGACCGTGCCGATGACAAATAGGGTCGATAAATTGTTGATGTATTTGATTATATTCAATTTTTCTTTCATATTTTGACCTTTGTATCAATATCTTATCTTCATAAAGGTAAAACAATAATACAAATATATAGATTATATCGCGTATTATATTATTTTGAGCCTTTTACAATAACCGTTGTCAAAGATTGAAATTGTTTTATTTAAATATGTGACCATCGCGGAAACGGCTGATAACATTATATTTATTAAGGGTACAACCGTCTAAATAATTATTTGTTCATGTGATTCCCAGCCACAATTAAGATAATGTCGTTAATAAATTGCTTTGTTCATATTCAAATATATGTTTATAATTGACATTCTGTAGTTTATTATTTACAAACCAGATCCGACACGAAAGTAAGAAAAAAGTTTTCTAATTTATTATTAAACGACATAAAATGAAAACAAACAATATAAGGACTTAACTTAACTACTTATAAATAAAAAAATTGGCCTAAATCGCCGTCAGTGGGCAAGGTACCCAGAAGGCTGGCCGCATTCCCCCGTTGTATAGCTATACTTAAACGCTGTGCAAGGTACTGGCCAGCCCTCTGGTCGCCAGAGGTATCTCTTAGGCGAGCCGCTAGATCTTTAAAAAGTCCATGTGCACTTGCCCCCATGGCCCCAAGGTCTCCACACCAAACGCCGCAAATATGTAGCTGGTTCCTAAAGCAGCATATTTGCGGCGCTTGAGACTTTCGGCTAATGATGCCGCGGCGCCAGCAGCAACGCCGGTGACCGAAACATGGGATGGCGCCAGAGTGTCAACGCAGGTGGCGTCCCAAACTAGCGGCCGGCCCATGTTCCAGGGCACCAGCGTCATTCCGTCAGGCCTCTTGCCGTCGTCCCTGGCCAGACCGTTGGGCTCTAGGACGGGCGGTATTTTCGCGCTAACAAGGGCGCGACGGATAACATAATGTTTATAAAGATTAGATACATCGTCCAATGCGATATTTTAATCTGTATTTATTTCTTATTAAATGATAGATCGATTTTAATGTTGGATAATAATTTATCGACGTAGCCTCCTCTCTAGTGCCGCATCATATGGTAGCGCTTTAGCCAATCACAGCGTGGCAAAGGCCCGACCTCGGAGACACCGAGACTCATTACAATTTCGCTTCGTTACAAATCTCTCTCTTTCATATATCTATGGTGCAACCTCTAAACGTTTTCCAATCTCAATAAAATTTTTAATATAGCAGAGAAACTTAGGACGTGAGCAAAGTCAGAGAAAATATCACAATTTTCAAAAATGAACCATCCTATAGTACAGGATAGGAATGCTTACTTGTCAGGCAGGTCTGCTGCCGGAGTGGACACCACTACATCACCAAGCCGCACGTGGCGCTCGTAGTCTGTGTAATGAGGGACGCCTCCACCGACGCCCACCAAAAACACGTACTCCACCTGACAACGGAATAGTACATTACTATAGAGGACGGGAAACGAAGGGTTACAGGCCACGTAGATATATCTGGCTGCAGGAACTGAGGCCAGATAGGAATACGCGGCCTGTAACCCTGTTTCTCGCCGAGTGCTTTTCTCAAACTTGCCATGAAATAAAACGAACTGATTTCGGCGAACCACACTATTCAATTTGTAAATACACCAATAGTACAGTATCGTAAAAAATAAAAAAAAAACATTCGCGCCTAACTTTTTTTTTAATCTGTTTGAGGTATCCTTTTACTCGGTGGTAGACATTAGTTCTTAGGTTATTTTTTTTTCTGTGGCTGAATGTCAAGACCTAGTGTCACAATTTGACGTTTCAAAACAAAAGACAGTTTGTTTGCACTTTGCAGTCCTAGGTGTGAAATAAATACATGAAATCTCTTTACATATCATCTTAACATATGACACCGGATTGACCGGATACATAGTATTTCCGGGTTTCATTTAAAGTAAGTAACATCAACATTCCGTAGCAAGTTTGAGAAAAGGTAGATTCAATGCACTATAGGATAGGAATCGTAGAACTCATTTACTACTGGAGCAGGATTCCTGATTATAATTATTTTCATCATCAGCCTATCTCAGTCCATTGATGGACGTAGGCCTCTCCAATTAACTATGTATATATGTAGATGCATTAGGAGGTAAATGCCCATAATCATCACGCTGGGCAAGCGGATTGGCGATCGCAGTAATGTGTCCACTATGATGACGCTGCTGCCCATCATCAATCTTCTATCAAAGAATGGTCACTTCAACTTGGTTCTTCTTATGACACCCGCGGGAAGAGTTGGGGTGGTAATTGTATTCTTACTGCCGTCGCTACAAGGGCGTTATAATTATTTAAAATTTATGAATTATTTTGTGCGTGATACTGGTAACTGCAGTATCTACGTACTTAACCAGTTTTGAATATTTATTTACAAGTGTTTCTATCGCGAAACACAGCAGCTGTAGGTAATAACTGTTTAAAAAGATGTGAAGGCCGGTGATGATGTACGTTGTAAACAATAGAACATAGCTAATAATTTATTCTATAAGCACCTTCTGCTGTCATAAAGTAATCTAATACGCGTAAAATTAAATTGTGTCTAGACGGCAAAACGAAGTATGACTTGTCTGGACTATTTTGAGCACCCTCCCTTTGCATGCCACATTAGCAATACTAGTCACTTCTATTTTCAGATAACTTCGACATATCGACATGCATCGTTTACGGCATGCATTTACGGCAATAAACCAAATACAAAAGACAATATGAACGCATTTTCAGTCCTGAATCTCATGATGTCTGAATCTATAGGAATACCAATTAAATTTACGTTCAAATTCCACTTGTTATGAGTGTGCTTGTGAAGAAATTTATAATTAAATAGGTAATGCATATTTGCAGCCTGCTATTTTCATAAACACATAGTAAAAGATACATCAAGTAAAAGTAAATGAAATTTTATTTTAAAACACGAAGTAGTAACACACAGTAGGCATAGGTACTCAGCTCATTCTATTAATCTTTATAGATTGGAGATAAGTACCTACCTATGTATTTTCATTCGTTTGTTGTTAGGCCTACTTAAATAAGAAATCGTTGAGCTTTGACTTTACACCTACCAATGACGACTAACCCACTTGACCTTAATAAAATGAACGATCTTGAAATAAACGCTACAATCCCATTGCTATTTCATTTTACGCGGGTTAACAAGCTCTAATCAGAAATTCTCGAGTAGCAACTGTAGCAAGTAATCGAGTGTTAAATATTGTGCACATACCTAAACCGTTGGCATGTTTAGAAAATAATTTAACATGGTACAAGGCCATATTTCTAGCCAAATTCCGTTGATCTAAATCTACCCACGGTAATAGTGTATGTTGAGATAATGTTATGATCAAAACTTCTATATTATACAGATGTAGGTTTAGTAGTTAAGTCCTATAAAAGTTATCCCGAAACATCGAATATCGAAAATTCGAAGCAAACACTCTCTATCTCTACCATTCCAATTTCGTTTCAATGGGAGTAATAGAGTTAGTTGCTGCGAATTTGTGATGCTCGCGATATACGCTCTATAAGGGTTAACCGCTAAGTATTGTTTGTCCCTTTCGCCCATAAAGTCATATTGATAAGACCGTAAGGGACACACAATACTTAGCGGCTTGCCAAGTTAGATGACGTTCATGAATAAGGGGGTTAGCATAATATGATTAGTGCGACTTTTATTAGTTAACTATATTAATAAAAGAGGGGCGGATAGAACATCTCGCAGCGACATATTAGTCGCACCAATCATATGCTGAGCCCTACTGGCTTAATCATATTATGGTTTGTACCGGTCTATTTCAAAATGTTTGGCCGATTTTATGATAAGCCAAGCATTCCCATCAATTCCACGCTCTGATTTCTAAACGACGCAAAATTTACAATATTTTTTACACGGTTTATTGAAGTTTCTTTTAATTTTAAAGCAGGATTAAGAATCTTATATTAGTTATCTTCTTCTTCTTCTCAGTCGCTCCCTCATGGCTGAAGATCGTGAGATCGTGACCAACAGTGAAATTCTTATATGGACTGCCGTATCTAAATTGATATGAATTATATTTCACACAATTAACTTGCAAAATTCCACCTGAACAAATATACCTACCTAGTCTCACACATTATAAATATACATTGCAATATTGAGTTTGTAATTAACTTAGTTAATTATTCATTGCAAATTGCCAGACTTTTATCTGTTGACAAATGTTATATCCAATACCAATTTAAGTATTGGATATAAGTTTTTGTAGGAGTCATACTTCATTCGCAGACAAACCACAGAAAGTGACGTATGGAGGGTGTGAAAAAAATTCCAATGGTCAAACACCGCCAGTGCCGCTCTGTACCTAATGTGTCATTGAAATTGTGAAATAGAATAGATATTAAAATATAATTATGTTGCCGCTTTACACTCACGCTTACTATACTGATAATAAAGAAACCGAGTCGTTAATCACGGAAGGTATTATACGATCATTCTCTTTGATCCTAATAGAAAGAAAAAAAAGAACAAGTAATCTATTCACTAAAGCACACATACGCAGGACTAGTGATGGGTCGTGGTAATATTCCCGCTACCGGTAAGTTTACATTTGGGAATATTACCAGTAAGTTACCAATGTTACTGGTAACTTCCCAAAATCGCGGTAATATTGAAAATCCTTGATGCATGTGACACGAAATTAAATTTGATCATATTTTAGAGTTCCGTAGTAAACCAGGAACCATTACAATCTCGCCACGTCCGTCCGTCCGCCTGTCCGTCTGTTCGCAGCATAACTCAGATAATACAAACATCGGCGGCTCTCTTGACCGAGATCACGAGTACCTATAGTCATCTGAAAAGTAGACCCAATAACTTTATCTCTCCATCTCACAGCTTCGTTTACTAACAGTTGAATTATTTTTTTGCGGACTATAGGAACATAGTTAGTTCCTTTTGTTTCGACAGGACTTACGAGGTTAGATACATGTCGTCTTCTTGTCCGCCTGGTTACGTTTCCGGTGATGCCGACCCTATCCAGAAGACCATACCTAAGTGACCTAGTATCTAGGTCACTTAGGTACCTACCTATCTAGGTTTGTAAGATTAGGTACCTATTCTACTATTCCCTTCATTAGGTCTGTTTCATTTTGTTACCGATTTTCTCTTCTCTCTCTCTTTCCGATCAGTCGCAAAATATGGCGAGATTTTGAAATCTTTTCTAAAATTAAGGTTACCTTTTGGAAGATGCCGAGCAATCTTGTTGTCGTATTTCCCGCCGCAGTCATCGCCTCTCTCGTGCGACCCACAGACGGAAGTTTTGTGGTCACCACGCGATGAGCTCCGATAGTACCCAACGTGTACACGTTGGATTCACCTAGAAACAAAGATGGTAATGTTAGTCCGTGCATTTCGCATTTTTTACGGTCGCAAGCTAATCGGATCCTCGCAGACGCGGACGGGTCCAGTCGGGCCCCATCGCTTCTGCTATACAAAATTTATAGGCAGTATAGGGACATTGAAAATGCGATCCAACCTCGAGAACATTTTCCCTTTGACTGACAGGGCAACAAAATAATATCAAAATTCGGCAAGTTAAATGAGCCGGACGGTTAGGAGCATTTAGGTTTTGGATACTATACTATCGTCGGCAATCAAGTTACCTACATGTTGTAATACGTCATAGTGAGAGAAATAATATATTTGAGTATAATTAGTTAAGTTTTTATCTCTGCAATCTATTAGATCTTCATTAGAGTCGCCGGTCACCTCTGCCCAAGAATCATGAATGACGGGAATTCTGTATACAAATTAAAGGAAAAGCGAACAAACTTTATCCCCTGTATTTACGTAAAACGTTAATGACTCACAATTAATATATAATATAAAGGATTGTCGCTAAACAATAATACACCAGTTTACGAAGTGGTTCAAATAAGTATGGTCCTATTAGCATAACCATTTATTTGGTGGCAATAAATAATAGGTGCCTTTTAATTTGTTCCAATAGTTTAACTAAGTGTCCTTTGAGGACATTTCTGTCAACTCTAAATTTGATTAGTTTTGTGCATATGAGTACGAGAATGGTGGCTGCAGTGTTTCTTGCTTGCATGGCAATAATTGCGCAAATAAATGCTGCACCAACCCCGGACTCTGGGTGAGTTTTAGTGCAAACTGATAAATAAATTATATTTTTTGTTTGTGTTTGGAGGTTTTGACTACGCATTTTTGATAATCTTGGAATGTTTTCTTGGTTCTTAAATTGAAGTTATTGAACACTGTTTCTAATATTATGTAGGAGCATGCTAACCTATCGGTGTAGTAATGTACCTAACTATTCGATTTCGAGCAATCATTTTATTTACACCACACTAGCTAAAAGCCTTTGTTCTTTAAAAACACTGAGAAACCTTTTTTTATTCTTTTCAGTGTTAAGTAATTTTATACAAAAGACGGGTTTTGTACAAATTCACGTTAGCTGACAGTATTGACGAAGGACTAATTTTAACATAATAAATAGGTACCTGATTAATACCTACATATTTTAGTTGGATTGAATTGGTAACGTTTTACAATTAGTATTTTCTTGGTGATACAGAATTGTAATAACTGAAAATTCCAGTTTACGGAAGAAATTTGGAATATTTCGTGTTCTCCGTTCAATAGGTATTAGCATGACGGGGAAATCATAAAGTATAATTGTTCTCAACATTCACGAAATAACTATTGTTCCCCAGTAGTCATTTAGTGTTAGTGGGTAATCATTTACCCACTAATTCAAGTTTATAGACGTTATAGTAACTTTAATATAAGTATTTTTGTTTTTTTTCCAGATCCGCCGTCCCTCACAAAAACAACGAGTTTGACCTACCGCCTAAGGCTCGTGAAGGATTTTATATGACTTTAAACGTCTCAGTCAACGCAGATTCTATTGTCAGTAAGGCATTGTAAGTTTCATCATGTTTTCTTATTTCGTTATGTATTTTAAAAAGGGTAAAATTTTAATAGACATGGCAACAAGTAAATAATGAATGACATAATACTTCTCTGCTTTGCCTTAAGGTTGACTGGTAGAGAATGCCTTTTGGCATTAAGTTCGCCTTTTGTACATTAAGGTTTTCTTTTGTGCAATAAAGATTAAATAAATAAATAAATAAATAATAAAAATTTCCATTAAAATCCTTGATAACAATATTTAGAATGTATAAATAATACAATTTCTCATTGCAGGGAGGTAACACTGCTGCCCGACGCAGCTGATGGAAACAAAATTATACCCGAATATTGTAAAGACTACAATCATGAAGGCAAACACATCTGCGTTATGCGGAACCCGGAATGGGAAAATAGATCGGGAGGATCCGGTAAGTAATACAGCAATACGTGCTGAATTATTTTGTATGGAATAAAATAAGACATAAATTTTACATAAAACATGAATATTTTTGTGTTGGGCCTTCACTAATTACCAAGGATCGGATAAACGCCCGTCATTTCGAAAATATAACCCTGTTCCGTACAGTAGAGAGTTCTTTATCTTATGATGTTAACATATTTTATTGTATAAGACATTTTTTTAATAACTTATCACAATGTGTCTATTTAATGGGTGCGCCAAAGTTCACATAAAATTGCGACTTCGATTATTGGAAGTCCGAAAATGTTTGTTATATAATTTTATATCATAATGATCATTACTTATAACTTGTCTTTGCGCATAACTATCGTAACACCGAATTATTCATGTTCATAATGTCTATCATAATAAATATCTGTAATACTAATGTTAATTTTCATATTTTTGTTTTAAGTAACTATTTTATATAATAAAATTTTATGTCATATTTAATTTTTAACATAACGATTCTCAGCAAAAAAAATATACTTATAATATTTATTTTAAACTTTACCAGTAGGCTTAGCACATGATTGGTGCGACAGTATGTCGCCGCGAGCTAGATCTCCCGTCCTTTACTAGCTATATTAACAAAAGAGGGACGGATAGTCTATCTCGCGGCGAGATACTGTCGCGCCAATCATGTGCTAAGCATACTGGTTTTGTTCATAAACAAAGGGGGCGCGGGACTTAGAAAAACTTTGATGGGTGGTGTCATTATGACACGTATAGAGGACGCTAAAATAAGCATGTTTTGTATGGACAAATTTTCTTAAAACTTGATAATTACCAAGATATTGGCTCCTGAATAAAATTTGGTTTTGGTCAAAATTACTAATGAACGGGGACTAAATCTGCAGTGAGCGAGCGAAGCGAGCGAACAAAACCTTCCAGGGCAGATCCGACTCGGATAGGTTAGGTTAGAAGATTAAGTGCTCCCGCCTTAGTCTTCGAGGTTTTTTTTTCCAACCCAGAAAACTTTTACCCTAAATCAAAAATGGCCGAGGTATTCGACATCAAATTGAAACACAACATACATCGTAATCTTGACCAAAATCTGCAGTGAGCGAGCGAAGCGAGCGAACAAAACCTTCCAGGGCAGATCCGACTCGGATAGGTTAGGTTAGAAGACTAAGGCGGGAGAAAGCTCCCGCCTTAGTCTTCGAGGTTATTTTTTTTTGTTGCAACCCAGAAAACTTTTCCCCAAAATCAAAAATGGCCGCGATATTCGACCACAAATGAAAAAAAATATTTCACACAACCTTCATCGTAATTTTCTTCACCAATACCAAATTTTATTTAGGAGCCAATATCTTGGTAATGTTATGCTTTCAAATACGTATATAATTAATAAGTTTATTTTAAAAATCATTATGAGTCATGATGAATAGTTAGAAATGACATTATGTCGTTTAAAAATCTGACTACAGATAATTATGAGCAATGATGTTGGTAATACAAATTTATACGCAACAAATTTGTACGCAAAAAAATTATGACAAATGATTATTATGATAAAAAAACGTTACTATGAAAAATAATATGACAAGTAAAATTATGTGAGCCAATATGGACCCCTATTTAAGAGATCCCAACTCTTTCTTACTTGTACACACCAAGATTATGAATTTATGATATTGGTCACTAATAATATTTAAATATCAAAAAATCTAAATCGTTTATTTGGTTACAATCATGATCATACCTGGGATAACTCGGGGCATTTATACGAAAGTGATGTAGCAAAATATTTTATCGACTAAAATATATCGATGTTACTGTGAATGACAACATCAAAATGTTATTCGGCATAAATAAATATTAGGTACTTACTCTTAAATTAAAATAAAAAATAAATTTAAACGGGTAGTTACGCGTTTTTTTAAAAAAGTTTTCTTTATATACAATTAATATTAAAATATCAATATTTAAATTGTCATTTTGATTAAAATGACATCTGAATACAAGAGGCCCGATATCAGATTATGACATCGAACCTCTGTACTGTAATCGAGAATGTTCAATAAGCACATCTTTTATTATAATTATATCGACATCTTTTTAATCGATATCAAATCCCTATAACTTGCCCCCAGTTATCCCAGGTATGATCATGATGTGTACAAGTAAGAAAAAGTTGGGATCTCCTAAACAAATACTTTGTGTTATTGTTATTAAAACAATATCTTATAAAATATAATATGTCCAGCGGGGTAATGCTGCCAGCATCTTTGGTACCATGCCGCGGGGGCCGTTTTTAGATTTAGATTTAGTTTAGTATATATTTATTTATAGTGTAGTTTGATAATATTATAGTTTTAATTTTGTATATTTTTGTCGCTAATAAATAAATATTCATATAAAAAAAAAAAAAAAAGAATCAGAAGGGAATTCGAAAGTAGGTACTGTTGACATAACAAATGACGCCACATTTACCAAGAAAAAAGTTGTATATGTTAATAACATAATATAAAGAAGTCTCTACTGTACGGAACAGTGTTATGTTTTCAGAATGACGGGCGTTTGTCCGATCCTTGCAGTAATTACTAAAGTTGTTTGAGGTAACATCAAAAATACATGCCATATAGTTTGTAAAAGTTCCTGTATGTATACACATTATTTACATAAATCCAAAGAACTTTTACATTTCTGGTTATATTTTTGAGTTGTAATGACATGCTTTTGTTTTCAGAACAAATCACATATCACATAATAGGCATCAAGGCTCAACTCTACGGCGACGGTAAAAGTCTCGAATTATCAGTGACACTGAATGAAAATCATCATGGATGGTACTTCATGCCGCTGGACGATTTCGAAAAACAAAAACATTTCTCGGTTGGAGGAATTATAGAAATACAAAAGTTGGAATTCGAATTTACTAATTTACCAGAATAGTTTTTCAAACTGGTAGATTTGGAAATTGTTCGATAATAATGTGGTTCTAATTTTGAATTGGTTCCCTTTGATTTGAATACTGCTCTTGTCACTTTGTTAGAATATAATATTCTGTGGAATAGTGCGGTGCAACAAGCAGCGGGTACAAATTACTGCTAGATATTTCTATGTACCAATTATCGCAAATATTGAGCCGTTTTTTAACCCTTTGAGTAACATTACCGATGGATCTAATTAGTTTTTATCCTAATCTTGTATAGAGTTAACAAAAATATTAAGAATGAGCGGAGTTGATTTAATAAGATTTTTTCAAATTACATTTTGGAGTTCTCCTGTTTGTAATGTTCACCGACTAAAAAAACATTTTTAATTACCTATGTAAAGTTGTTATACACGTAAAGTCTTTTGGCTAAGCTACTTTTACATTCGTAAAATAATGTCCTACACTCGTAATGTTATAATATAAATATAATATGTACCTACCGCTAAAGCCAAAAGTGTAACAAACGGCGGCGACACACTTTATGATTTATATAAAAATTAAGAAATTCCAAGGAATTAAAAAAATGTTTGAATTTTCCAACGTGAGCTTATAAAAAAAGTTGTTCTATAATGCCTCCTGGCATACCAACTTTTTTTATTTACATATTAAGTGTGAAAATATATTTAAGAAAATTTTGTATTATATATATTGGCCACAGCATCTATCGCAGATGATTGTTGCAGCGTCTAATGTTATCCTACGCCATAGGTTGACCGCAACGCTTTCGATGGCTATATAGCCCTAATGCGGAGCGACATTTCCTGCCGCAACGTTCACAGACATGTTGAGAGTCCTGTGGAGGAGGCCTTGCCCTCCGGATCTTTTTCTGTCTGAGAGCCTCCAACCAGTCAACATCGAGCTTGTCCATTCCCATTCTGAGGTCACGCCGCCATTCCGGCCTCATTTCTGCTTGCCTCTCCCAGCTTTGGGGTTCTATGTTAAAACAGACCAGGTCCCTTTTGCAGCAGTCTTTAAATCTCAGGAGAGGACGACCAACAGGCCTCTTGGCATACGCAACCTGACTCAGCATGACCTGACGTGGCATTCTGATGGGAGCCATTCTGTGTACGTGACCAAGCCAAGCGAGCCTTCGTTGTTTCAAAATTGCTATAATGCTGGAGCAGCGTGTTTTAGAAAGTACCTCTTGGTTGCTCATATGGTCCCTCCATGATACCCCGAGAATGGACCGCAAGCAGCGCATGTGGAATGCATTTAGTTTCCGCTCTTGTTTGGCATATGTAGTTAGTGTCTCTGAAGCATACAATAAAACACTTAGGACGCAGGTCTGATAAACAAGAACTTTGTATTATATCCTAGTCAAAACTCATTTATAGGTAATAATATGAGGTAAAAATCCATTAATTTATTTTAGCAAATATGTAGTAAATTAAGTGCTGTAAATTTGTATAGTGTCTTGTAAATATCCTATTCTGTAGAGAAGCATTCTGTTCCATACAAACGCATAAATTTAATGTAATCTTAAATTTATTACTGTAAACTATTGGCTTCTTAAAAGACTTGATGTCACTCTATTTCTGACCTCAGGAAATTTATGTTTCTACGGTAAACGATTCCACCTATATCCACGACTTCTGTAAATTGATCTCAGCATTAAATAGTGGTTTAGAAATAATATGTTATTAACTTATTCAGTTGGTTCGAGTGTGGACATTGACCAGCAGAAAACGACCAATACCTACCATTTATTGTCAATGCTAAAAGCGACCAAACTCATAAGTTAAAGCTAAAAAAATGTTCGCTTTCTGCAATACTATGGTCAAATCGTGAACTCAAAAGAAAAACATGTGTAGCGTGTACAAATTCAAAAATAAACTTAAATGTTTTTGACCTGGCTTTATTTATTTCTAAATGTTACGAATTTGTGATTTAATAAGCAAAAGTACCTATCAAGTGTCAGCACCCCAACTCCTCCTGCGGGTGTCGTAAAAGTCGACTAAGGGATTAAAGTGTCACTGACCATTATTTGATAAAAAAAATTATGATGAGCAGCAGCGTTATCATAGTGGACACATTATTGCGATCGCCAATCCGCTTGCCCAGCGTGGCGATTATGGGCATTTACCTCTTAATGCGTCTATACGCATAGTTAATAGGAGAGGCCTACGTCCAGCAGTGGACTATCAGGCTGATGATGATGACCTATCAAGTGAACCCGTTTGATTGTTTAGTAATACCTAATTACCTATACGTATACACTGCTGCATGCTTAAATACATATTTAACCTCCCTGGACATCATCTTGTTGTTAGTTTACTGATGTAGCAATCTGTAAATTGAAATATTATGCCAATTTATTTTAGGTATAAAGACAGATGTTAGGTGTTATTTTAATAATGGATATACAATGATGATTTCATCATTTTCGTTTTTAGATAATTTGGATAAATCAAATGGAGAGTAATTCCATAAGGAGTATTTCGATACAAGGTCGCATGGGTACAGGGGTGATATCATTTACTCCATGGCCAATGATATAAAAAAAACGGATTCCCAACTGGTGTTTCAAATGAAAAAATCGGCTCAATATAGTTAAAAAGCTACTGTTGCTACTGCAATTTCAGTATTCACAATACAAGTTCTCCAGAACCCCTTCGAAATCTATTTTTACAAGCTATTTTTTTTCTCCACAGCACGATTTCGTGTTCTGCAGAAGTGACCAATGTTTCTGGTTAATCTCCATGTTTTTTTTTATATACCCCTGCCTTAGGCGCAGTAATACTCTGTAAAGGGAATTATGTTTCATATATTATGTGAATTTTCTATGGGTCTTTAATCAATTATTTAATCCTATACAATTTTTTGTCTCTTTGGCATAGTTTTATGAAGCGAAATCAATGCCAAAAAGTATCAAGGATATTATGCATAAGTCAAGGATATCTTAAGGGACACGGGAAGAACGGCCAGATATATTGACGACAGTCCCATAATTGAGAAAACTGCATAAAAAAAAAGAAAAAAATGTTTGGAAAAGATAGTTTGGAAGAGGTTTCGAAGAAGCTGTACTGTTAGTACCTGAAATGCAAGTGACACAAAAGTACTACAGTCAGATAAGTTAAGACTTCCTGGTTAATTTCCAAAGCTTGAAATTATAGCTACCTAACTGTATCGATCCGATTTTATTATTTGAAATTTACAGCTTTTTATCGGTAGGTACACCCTTGAAATACTGCAGTTATAAGTACATTTCATGAATGGCATACTTAGGTATACTGGGTGGAAATGAGAATACTATATTCACAACAAATGTTTTGGGGTAACTCCAGCTTTACTAGCTTCTCTCAAACAGATCATACGCGGCACGCACCATTTTCTTCCTATTTCATCCGAAATACCCTCGATAACCTTTTTGAAATAAGGTTTATGATTTTATAAGAAGTAGGTCTTTGAAGTATGTATGGCCATACCAATTAATGTAATACGTTACGCCTAAACCTGGAGGACTGGGTGGCCATTAATGATTCGGCTCAAAAACTGTCAAATTACGTAAACGATGGAATACCATTTGCTGTATACGCTGGAGCTGCGTCTTGTTGGAACACTGATATTCATTGACAACCATTATTTTTAATTTTGGAATATTATTCCTCCAAAATCTCTGTTTTATACACAGAAAAGTTAATTTTAACGCTTTTATCTATGAGTAGGTACAGAAGGTACGAGTAGTTTACCTCGCTTATCTACTGCATCCCACACCATAATGTATAATTTATATCATCCCTTTGATTAGATAAACTGAGGTACGTAATATCTAGATCGTATACGCATACGCTAATCCATGGGAACCTGTTTTTAGTTCAAATACAGTTAACTACAGCCGCATTTTTATGAATTGTAATGTCTAAATATAAATTGAACGCTGATCGGTTCCACATTTCGAAGGGGTATCGGTGTGTGTTGGAATGTAACCCACACGTAAACCGCGCCGGCACACATGTAAAACACTTACGGTATCGTCTCGCCACATCGGTACATCTCACTCACAAGCATAGCCTTTCATACAGAGGCCAGAGACCCATTCATCTTACTCCCACACGACTATAAACGTCGGATTCAATGTCGTCACGGACGGAGAACTCCTAGATCAAGTAAAGAAGGAACTATAATTTAAACCTTACTAGAGAGGTGAATAGCGCGCAGCGATATTTCGTCAGAATGAAACAACTTGGTTTTCCACAGCTAAGGCTGCGATGTTGTTAGTAAGATTTAGTTATCATGATCAGGTAAAGAGGCGTGCGCGTCTCAACGCGCGCTGTTGGAAAGAGCATAGGTACATAATTTACAAAAGGAATTTGTCTACAAAGCATCTTTTAGTCATTGAATTATGGTCAACAACGTGGCGGTGCAGTGATAAATGGTAGTGTAAAAAATCTCGTAGTACGAACAAGCGGGTACACCGGGTACACGAGATGACGCGATAACTGTTAACAGCGGTGTGTTGTTTGTTTTCACTCTTACGTCATCGTGTTAATGAAAACCAATTTTAGTCTTGGAATTTTAAGCATTGTACCGTTTTTCATCGATTTGGTATCGTAGTTTGAAGCCAATACGGTTCGCAGTTTAGTGTTAACAAGTGTTTGAAGATGTTGAAAGCATGCTGGGATTGTTTGTCAGGGTATGAAATAAAATTTATTCGAGTTTACTTAACTTAATTACTGAGATAACAATTTAGCTGGTGAGAGTTCAAAGTAAATTAAAATTGTGTTGATAGTACAAGTAAAACTAGATATAATCTGCTGTCTAAGGTCTCCTAATTCAACGGGTTTTAATTATTTGTCGTCTTTAATTATAATAACGCAAAATAAAGTAGTTTACCTATAAAAATATTATACAGAAATGTACAAGTGATAAATATGCGAACTTACTATCTTAAATATTTTCATAATCCTCCAACCATTTATGAGCAAATGACGGAACCCTATAAATAATTGCAAACAAAACACTAAACTTTTCCCATGTCATTTCCGAAAAGCTATAAACATTTCCGGACGTGTCTCAAATGTCAATGTCAACGATGCGCTATTATTACGTCACATCAAAGTATTTCTTCAAGGTTATTTATTATTGGAGTAATTTGGAGGGAGGACAGTTTAATCGAAAGAATGTATGAATATGAGTCATGTCGACTTCAAATACACTCCTTAATGCCTCAGTTGATAGTAAATGCTGTTATCAATCAATTGTTGGAAGTTAATAAACACTGGAGTGCTGAGCGGTCGACTCCCGGCCGATTTAAAAAGTCCCCGAGTGCCGAGCGGTCGACTCCCGGCCGATCTGAAAAATCCCCAAGTGCCGAGCGGCCGGGAGCCGGCCGATTCGTTATTGCGTATTTGGCGCGAAAATTTAAAGTTTGTGCGCACATTTAAGTTGCGTTTATTCCTAAAAATATATCACTGAAGACATAAAAAATCTGCCTATATTTAAAATTAAGTGTATTTAATATAAATATTAGCAGATATTCCTTAGTTTAAAAGCATTTGATAGCAGTGCATTCGTCAAATATTTGATACCTGGTAAATTATGATTTTAACCGTTTATTTCTATAAAAAATGTTATGCGATTTAAATATAATATGCTTAACTAAGTGATAAGCAATTTACAATCGTTTAATCTTCCATTTATTACATTTTAAGATATTTATTTCATAGTTTATTACAAAGGTTTGGGTTATGAACAGGTTTGTTTCAGAGAAATCGGGCATTTATTAATGTATATGTAACACTACTAGCCCCAAATTAGATATAAATAGCTGGGTTAACTATTTGATAACTTAAATATATAATCATTTATTTAAAAACTCGATCATATTTCATTAAAAAATGTCGTCGTTGATATACCGGGACCCATGTTTCAAGGTCGCGACCGTGGCCATTTTGTTTCATTTCAAATGAAGATAGAATAGTATGGATAAGACTTCGGTTTTTGGATTTAATACTTATTTTGGTTAATTTGGTTGGCTAAATACTTTTACATGTACAGACAGTGACTTTTCCGCACTAGTGCGGAAATTAATTGCATTAGTATTTTTCTTATAATGCGTTGTAATGGTAATGGTATAATGTTAGTGTCGAAATGTAGGTCATCTTCCCTACTCGTGTCGGTTTCAGGCACTCGTTCAGACACTATTATTATAAATGACTATTTTTCACGTGTATGTTTATTTGCTATGCTGTAGTTATGAATTTAAGATATGCAGGAGCGAGAGGAAGAGTCTCAGATGTACGTGGTGGTCGAGGATGTAACAGGTCCAACATTCCCTTTTGGTAATAAAAGGCGGCATTTTCAAATTTTGTAAGGGCAGACCACTCTCAGCACCTACATTTGTGAATGAGTTTAGTTAAACGTCCCATTTTGTCGTTTGCCATAAAGCCGCTTTGTCAGTTTATTCATATGAAGATACAAAGAAACCTTGTCTTTATGGTAAGCGACAAAGTGGGACGTTTTACTAAAAACTAACACATTTTATTAAATTTGGGGCCCTTTTCTACTTCCACGAATTGTTGGACAGAGTATAGGTATTGTCGTCGCTAAGTCCCACAACACAAGCCTTAGGTAATTTACCTTACCATGGGACTAGGTCGTTTTGTGTAAGATTTTCCAATGACATTTATTTATGAAATAAAACTATGAAAAACGGATAAACTCGCGTATATTAACTAACTTTAACTTCATTCCGACGTCATCCGCAGACCACGAACCCTGTAGGTAAAGTTTGCGAAACGTCGGAATGAAGTTAAAGTTAGTTAATATACGCGAGTTTATCCGATTTTCATAGTTTTATTTCATGTGTAATCCTCGCGGTAACCGAAGAAAATATATTGACTTTGAAATATTATTTCTATTGAATAATGTACATGGAGAGCTCATCATAGATTTGTTTGAATCTAAGTAGTCATAATTATATTAGAACAAATCAGAAGTCGTATCCACACTAATATAGTCCTGGTGAAATGTAATCATTTTGACAATTTTTGTGTATTTTTGAAGCGATTTAGTATTAAAAGTTTTAATGCTAAGGTATCGTATTTATACATTTTTGGGATGTTATTAAATGTAGTTTTTAATCCTGTACATTACAAATCAAACACATGTTGAAAATATATACTTATTTTGAAACAATCTACGAATCATCTTTCTACCTCAGTTTTTGAGTGTCGTATTATTCGACAAATTTTATTTACAAAAACATTAGTTTTCCTTCAGATGCCGAAGTGAACACATTTTCCATGAGGCATTATGCAAAATAAATACAAAATTTGAAACTAATAATCAATATGTGATTACAAAACAAATTTTCAAAGTTTACTCTGTGTTTGACTGATGTTGTACGAAAATAATTTTCGACGTAACATTTACGTGCTTGTAATGTGTAAAAGCTTTATGCAAGGGTATCAGTTTACTTTCTTTTCTTGTTTGTACATGTATATTGCTACAAATAAACCTATTTTTTTCTCAAATCAATGCCGTATTTTATATTACTAGTGTCTTCTACACAAAAATCGGGAAAATGTTTGCGCGGCCTACGTTCAACGAGGACTAGCAAATTACACTTTTACCAAAAATATATGTTTGTTAACGGAATTAATAGCCTATTTCATACTTATTATAACGCTGTGCGTTTTTTATATAAGCTTCATACAATAACACACAATAATCGTTAAATTTGTAACTCCCGCCAATTTCTCGTTGACCACCCGTCGGACCCCCTGGCACTTGACTATTTTCGCGCAAAATGGCGCCGCCACCTGACAGCTTTTTGACGTAACGGTCCTGCCACCCGAAGGGATAAGTGACACTTGAATCAATATCAGTGATAGGTTAGGTAGTCTTAGACCGGGGAAAGCTTGAATAAAATTAGTACTAAAGTAAGGAACTTATTGATTTAGAAGCGGTGTGGAGAACGGGCGTGGTGATGGCGTATATGGCACTCAGTTGAATGGTGGCAGTGAGAGCGTTCCCTTGCGACCCGTTCGATCAACAGAGAGAAACATGTTTATGATACCGCGGACACTTGGTGGTGGTGATATCTTGAAAGTCTATTGCGATATCAATGACCGAAATAGGTATGTATGATCATTTTTTTTCTTTAGTGCTAATGTCCAAATTCTCTATTACTTATAGTAACATTTGGGTAAATTAAAAATGTTATGATCTCTAGAATCTAAAAGGTTTAAGTAAATGTTCTAAATCAAATCGATTTCAACATTGGCTACTATGACAAACTTTGCCTAGCTTGATATATCAATGATTAGTTAGGAAGTGTACTCGGGACAAGTTCACAGGTATATTGATTCAAATGTGATTAGGAAATCATAAATTAATTTATAAAAAATATTGTCTTGTATTTTGTACTTATTACATTTTCAATTAAAGGTACTTTTGTAAAATTTTATTATGACAATTAATGGAAATGTAAAATTTAATTGATTTTTATAATGTGACAACATAAAACTTACACATATTTTAATGCTATTTCCTTATGATGCATAGGATAGCGTTAACATCAATATAATTTTGATTGGTGAAATATATCACTTCAACATCAGCAATGTACAACTTTAGTATTTGTGCTCTGAGATAGCCCAGTATAGGTCATAGAATATCAATAGATAAAAATTGATTCTGTCCTCAATCCCAAAGTACTTACTGCTTGCACATTTAAGACTTATTGACAGAGTTAAAGAAATACAATAAGTATTTTCACTGTAGTGTTCCTCATCATTTGGGTATTTCTTATATAGTTTGAGAAATGTGTCATAACTATATTCGAAAATTAAGGGTTTCCAAGAAGTCCAACATTTTGATACTTATTTGTGAAGTAGCCCTTGGCCTACTACTGAGAAGATCGAAATTACTAAATTTCCAGGATTTTTCTCTGTCGCTCAGAAGGCGTCATTAGAGTGAGAGAGACAAATCCTCGAAATTTACGAATTTCATTTTTCGTGGTAGGGCTGCTGTTCATATATAGAAATATATGAAAATTAAGTTGAGGTAATGGTAACTTGCTGTACATGGCTATGACAACTCACAAAACTATATAAGAAATACCCATTTACTAGTTCCAGTATGAATTAATATAATATTAATTGTGACTAACCATGTTTTCAGATTTACTGTCAACTTGCTGACCGGGTACTCTGGACCGGATTACCGTAATATTGCCTGTCAAATAGACAGTGATTTCCAGAGAAATGAAATAGTAGCTAGGATCATAGAAAATGGCCAGCCAATATATGAGGAGCAGAAAGGCGAAACACGAGGCATGATATCGGGTATTTATACTTAAAAATTCTTACTAACACTTCTACAGTCTTCTTTATACAGTCATGTCATGTGTGTACATTAATGAGAGTTGAGTGTTGTTGTAAGAAATAAAGTAATTAAGACAGAAAAAATGAACGCATACATCTTTAGAGAAAGTATATTGAGGTCAGTGATAAATTCAATTATTTAACAATGCAGTACTCTGACTCTCATTAAAATCAGAAATGATTTTTTATTTGATTTTCATGTGAGTTTGTTCATTGAATAAAAACAGGTTTTTATTTTCGTTAAATTTAAGGAAAGTATATTTAGTTGAAATATAAATAATTTCTCTAAGAAATGTGTGGCCTAAAATTCTTGAGTTTTATGAGACGAGTATTCTTACGGTTATCTCACACTTACCATTTCATTAATTGTGTATGAAAAATAAAAAAATTTTTTTGGTATTCGACGAAAAGTCATATTACAGGTAACTGCAATTAACGTACCAAGCAGCCTATTAAATTAAAAATAAAAAAACACGGTTTATATATCTTTTTTTGGGTATGGGATATTAATTGATATTATAAACGGCTTAAAAAGTTAGGTATTATAGTTAGGTTAGGTTAAATATGATTTTAAGTTGATTCTGGGAGAAATAAAAAAAATGGTGTTATTAATGGTTCTCATTCAAATAGGTACTTCAATTCACTGCTTTAAATACTTGAAATGTCACTTTGACTTCCTAAAACCACTTCAAAACCAGAATTACCTTCCAAAAAAGACTGATTTTAGTGATTAGGTTCACTCCCCTCTGTACTTCTGTAGTCATACTGAAAGTTTACAGCTAAAAAATCCTATTTTCTGGTTCAAACTAGTCAAGATTTCATACAGATGGAGCATTGACTGATGATAGTATTTTATACCGGAATCTATTTTTCAAAGGTTAAAAATCCGTTGGAGCCGCGCCTGAATGAAACGATCTGTGCTGTTCTTCGCCTTTTTAAGAGCTTGAATAGAGTATATAATACACTGACATATTGCTAATTCATGTTTTCAGATTCATCCGGACAAGTTTTCGAATTCATATTTGAAGGACCTACGGATTTGGTGATAAAGATAAATGAATCATTTTTAGGTATGTTTGAATTAAAACATTCTATTGATAGAATCACTTATCTGCAAATGTTGGGAGATGTAAAAGTTACTAGACTAGATTTTGCATTTGCTTGACAATGTCCTACCTAAATCATAAGATTACTTTTAAGTATTATACCTACAGTCATTAATATTATTGAGTATCACAACTACTACCTAAGTTGTTTTTATCTCATACAATCGCCAGAACACTGTATTTTTTTATTGGTTAGACTTGGTATTAATATTTACCTACTTGGCAGCTTAATCCCAAAATCAAGTAACTATTTATTTTTAAGGGTAAATCAGCTGCTATTCTGTGCCATTAGCCACGACAAATGTAATGTTCGATAGCAAAAAGATTATAAGCGATAATATTTAAGTATAATTAATATAATTATCTATTAATATCGTTGCTTAGTACCCACAACACAAGCATTAATTGAGCTAACCGTGGGACTAGAATGATTTATGTAACAATACCAAGAAAATATCTCGCGTTATTTATTATATAACATAATCAATGTTACGTGTCCCATTATGGAAGGACCAACCTCTACATAACCTAAACTATCAGGATTTCACAAGATCATGTTTGACAACTTTAATGCTATTAAAACGACAGGCGATCAATTCAAAACTACGGCAATAAAAGGCACGGATAGTTGATCGACACATAAGTAATTATGGAATAAAATGTGTCAATGCACATGGAAAGGTACCTTGTCACGACTCTTAAAATAGACTTTATGTGTTCTTTAATAAAGTTATTTTTTACACCGTGACACTTTCACTCACCTTTCTGTGTGCACTGACACAAATATTGTTATACATTATGTTACCTTCATGCGGGTATTTATATTTATAAATGTACTCAACATACAAAAATGTGTAGGTAAATGTTGCATTATCTTTTTTTCATTATAAAATTGCAAAGCGATGCTCTTGCATAGGTATGTATCTTTCGTTCAATATTATATCACTGCCGTAATTCTTTTCTAAATGAGGCATGTGTGAGAGGTTCGATTATTATTTATTAAGAAGCTTTACAATTTATTTGTTAATTTGAATTGAGCACGTTGTGATTAGGTACTTGTTATAATAGTTGATCCCACTGATTTGATGATGAGCCTATTTTAATTGTATAATACATATTTTTAATATTAATGATTATTTATGCATGTGATTTAATATAAATGTTGTAATTGTAATACATATAATTATTTATTATATCTAAGTTTCTGTATTTACGTTGTTTTATTTTAATTCGTCTCTCACGTAAAAATGAAAGATGACAAGGAAAATGTAATTATGAATAGCTTATGTTTTAAGGTTTTCGGAACAAGGCACTCGTCTCTATTTTGGTTTATTGTCTACTATAGGTATATGAAGGTTTAATCATCAGCATCACCTACGTATGACCAGGTGTTTTTCGTTGTGACTTAGCAATCTTTTACACACGCGCAGACACAAAATAAAGCGTAAAAACTACCAATTTTTTTACGTAACTGGCAACACACGAGTCGAACTCGTACTTGACCGCTTTTTGGTAATTTGTTGTGCAAATAAAGTCAAGATTAAAGTTCCTAACTAGAGATGGACAAAAACAATGTAGGTACCGTAAAGCCGGGTTACTTTGTCCCAAAAAAATTATGTGTTTTACTTCTCATTCGATTTAATTGAAATACAACACCTTTATGTTAGAATTAATAAATCAGAAGTATAGTTAAGAGTGTAATCAAGTAATCTACACACTTTCTCTTTATAAAATAATACCCAAGAGTTTTTTCTGTTTCGTAAAGTTTGGGCTAAAGTAATATCTTCGGAAGGGTTACTTTGGCCCATGACTTATTTTCGTGTTGTAGCGTAACGCTTATTAATTATGAAAATAAGTAACATGTTTAGACAAATTACGTATAAAATAGCACCACTTCCTCTTACACATTGTTTGTTTTATTGCAGTAAAATTAAGATTTCATCATAATGACAAATGCAAACTAAAATAATTATTATGATATAAATTTACAACTCCATCATAAAAGTCTTTTCACATACTTCTTATTTCGATTAATTCTCACGTTTGTCCTGAATTTCATCGGCATATAACATTTTTATGCTGTGCTTTTTGCAACTTTTAGATACCTAACTTCCATTGAAGATTTTTTTTGTATTAAAACCTATTTAGTTATTTACTTCATGATGTTCCTAATATCTTAAAGTATATTCATAGCCGCTCTCGTGTTATTCGGTTAAGCAGTTTTCGCGTAAAAATGTGATAGACAAAAAGTTCGACAGACGGGCAGACTTATTTAAAATTAACAGTTTTAGTATGTGTCGGGATGCAAAATTCATACCTAAAACGCCTGATAACAATACATCATGTAATTTATGCGATGCTTTGGTTTTATGATAAACTTAATTTTGGGCCAAAGTTACCCCCTAGGGCCAAAGTAACCCGGCTTTACGGTAACTCGGAATGTACACGAGATGATATAATTATTTATGTTCTCTCCGTTAGATTCCTGTGAGCTTGAAAGTACCATGTTAAGGTGCATTTAGACCGAACAAGCATTCGTCCATTCTATCCCCCACTCTACGAAATAAACGAATTTCGACAAATTACATTTTGTGTAAAGAACGAATTTCGTAGAGTGGGGGATAGAATGAGCGAATGCTCGTTTGGTCTAAAATGTCTAAATGCACCTTTACATTGGGTGCCAAATGCAAAAATTTAAAAGTTGCGAATTATTTGTGCGTGCAATGTAAAGCGACTTTGCGTGTACACTCGTAACACAATAAGGCGGTATGGTGACCAACAGGTTAATCACTTTGACCTACTGTTCCGGTTGCATGAAATCATGCCGCCTTGTTCCTTAAACTAGGCAACCTTCACACCCACTGTGATAACTTGATAAGTACACATGTAAAGCCGGTTGTGCATGAATAGAACTTCGTGTTTCTGATACGATCAGTTATTTTATTATTATAGCTAGCTCCATCAATATGTTAATACATTCACTGCCGTAATTGTATACAGGGAGTGTATTCAATACGGGCGTACAATTTAACCTTTTTGACGCCACGTCAAATACCAAAGCTGTCACCCAGACGCCACGTCAACAAAATGTCAAAACTGAAATTAAATTTTACACACATGCGTGTAGGTCTATATTGCTCTGTGGTCCAATACTTATATATCGGTCGTTGACGTTCACAAGGTTAATGACGATTAGTATAAGGGAACCTATTCTACCAATACTGGGCAAGCTTCGTGGCCTAAACACGGTACTCGACTGAAAAGCTCTCTATTATACAGTGTGTGTCTTTGATAGCGACATTGCTTTTAAGGAACGATAGATTAAAGTGTTGTTAACCATTTTAGTAAAAGAATATAACGATTGCCTTTATTATTTAAGAGTAATTAATTTTTATAAAAATCTCGAGCAGCAATGTAATGCAAACATTTATTTGACGTTTCTGAGAGGAAAAGCTAGTTTCGTTTTCATTTTAATTCGATCAAATCATTAAAGTAACTGCGAAATGTTGCCGACGTTAACTTATTTACTGAATTATCCATTACTAGAAAATACTACAATTGAAAACATACGAGATTTGGACTACACTAGCACAACAAATTTATATCAACAATTTTTTCTGTGTCTTACTGTCTTAGCCAGCACATTTTGAAACGTATTGTTCACTGAACTGATATCAAAAATCACTGCACATACATTATCACTTTTTATAAATCACATTACCTAGTTCAAACATTTTTATTAAAATTAGGAAAGTCTGTTGATCAACAAACTTTATGTTATCTTGACACTTCAACTCAATCAATGTGAAGTTTTCAATCGGTACATAAACAAACCGATTATCTGGATTCCGCCTTCTTAGTTAACACAAAATTACCTAGCGCTTAATCGTCCCTGTCGCACTTATGAGGAAGAATGACAAAGACGGAAAACTAAAATACGCTACTGAGCGATAGCCATTGGCAACTTGGCTAGGCACCCTGGGCTGTTAAGTCCTTTTTTTATGAACAAGGGTCATGATTTTTGACGGACTTGTCATCGAAAAGTGTCACCGACATGTAGGAAGTAAATAGGTAGGTAATTGATTGTAATTGTCAGGATGTCACTAAGAGCGAGATTTCAATGAAATCATATGTCAATTGTTAGGTTTAATTTATTAGTTATTGTTATTACTGATACATTGCGTGCCGAATTAATTTGTATGAAAAAAAATTTTTTTGAATACTTTAACTAAATATGCTAATTTCAGTTCATTAAGACTTATACTTTCACCCCTTAAAAGCAATGTCGTTATCAAAGACACACACTGTATAACACGATTGTGTAAAATATTATTTTGTATCTAATGTTATATAGAAAACTTTTATGGTAATCTGCACATCCATGGACGAATAAGAACCGAAGAAAGGTTCCATCTTATGCTAGGTATCTTTTTAATATCCGAACACCAAAATATTTTCAAATAACTTGTTTTATTTGACCCACTTTGCTTAAGGGACCTTTAGACTTTAGATATTCGCTATCTTTTTCCATGTTCAAAAATTGATCGTTCCCACGATTTTTTTACCCTCTGCCTTACGAAGCCGGATATTAGCTATTAACTGCTGTTACTATGAGGGTTCAAATTTTGATATGCATTTTTGTCTGTTTCCTGCATTAGATCTGGAAGAATCAGGTTTCCGGGATTTTTTTTTTGCAAAATGCCCACAAGACAAAAATGCATATCAAAATTTGAACCCTAATAGTAACAGCAGTTAATGGCTATTATCAGGATTCGTATGGCAGGGGAAAAATTTTGGAAACTATAAATTTTTTAAGATGGAAAAAGTTAGCGAATATCTATCCTATTTTCTATTTTAATTTGTGCATCGTTGTGCACTAGGTCTGTATTTTATAAACATCTACAAATCGTAAGTTTTCCTATTATGTTGCCGAGTATTAAGTAACATCCTTATTGACTCTTAGAAATCTGCTGTTTGTTATGCTTCTTTCGGGAAATAACATACAGAAATAGTACAAGCATTGACGTAAATGTTTTATCTTAATTCACAACAACACTTTATTAATGAATGAATTGTCAGTTTATAATGATTTTCCGTGAAAATTACACATCTATAAGCTTTGGGTACACGAAGTTTGTTTGTTTATGTAGTGTCTATCAATCGAACACAAGGAATATGAATGGGTGTATAACCAGGATATTGGAATTATATAATTCATTATAACTATAACATTAGCAATTTAACATACCGGAAATTGCATGGTTTGTATTTTTTGATTCCATATAAAAACAATTGAAACCGAAAATAATTGCTTAACCATAAAACATCGTAAACGGCGGGCAACAAACGCAAATATATAAATCTGCAAGTCTTCGTCTCATACACATCAATGATGTTTTATAAGTTCGGAAAGTGATATACCTACACAATGACATGAATATCAAGGTGTTTAAATTAAAAAAAAACCCTTATGTCGAGTTGTTTCACACACGTTGGAAAATCAGCATACGAGCCGCCTGCTAATAAGCAATTACCGTAGGTCATGATCATGAACGCCCAACTCTAGAGGTCACATGAGCTTTGGCCGTGTGGCCGATTTTTAGTATCCGGAAGACCACAGTCGTTGGCAAGAGAGACAAGAGAAGACAGCTGCTATGCTGCGAGCTGGTGATTGGTGAACTTCAAACCTAACTGCAATTTGCTTGCAACTTTATACGAATTATCTGTCCAAGTGTCATTGATAATATGAGTCTTTTTTATTGTGAACGACACATTTTGCACAAATACCTAACGTATTCAGGGCTTCATTCAATCTGCAAGGTCTTTGTATTAACAAACTTATGTTTAATAGTTTACCTCTAACCTCTAACGTGCTTCTAGATATCTACATACGCACATTTAGATGAGTAATTTAATGTTAAAGTACGATGTCACGTATGCTTCTTTACTATATAAAATGGATATAATTTATTTGAAGGTTTCTTATAAATAAACTATTTAATTTTCTTTATATAGGATGATGTTGATGAATGATTTTACTGACAAACTTTAAAGGTGTATTCCTGACCACATTTTGAGACTATAATGTCATATGAACTTTTCAGGATTCGGCTTATTTTCATACATAATGACATGTATTTAAATAGTAGATTGTGTCACAAGGGATCAAAATGATATATTTTCGGCGAGGGCGTTCATTAAAGCCCGATGGAAGCGATGTATTCCAAAATCCTCACTACGTTCGGGATTCTAAAGTGGAATTCTGAGCGAAATGAGGGATTCAAGGGTTAACGCCCAAGACAAAAATAATTTTGATACCGTGTGACACATACCGCTTTTCACAGCACCTATTTGAAATAGTATATTGTGCATCAAGGGAGGTAAGTACGGAATTACTAACGCTGCGACCATATATAACATGGACGTCTAACGCCAGATCAAAAATGCCCCCAGAAACAATTGTTCAATTGTGCCAAGATGGGCAGGACATAGCGTTTTTGTTAACACTGCGCATATTTCGGCGCAACATCTTTGACAAATGTTTATACAGTGTGTGTCTTTGATAACGACATTGCTTTTAAGGGGTGAAAGTATAAGTCTTAATGAACTGAAATTAGCATATTTAGTTAAAGTATTAAAAAAAAAATTTCATACAAATTAATTCGGCACGCAATGTATCAGTAATAACAATAACTAATAAATTAAACCTAACAATTGACATATGATTTCATTGAAATCTCGCTCTTAGTGACATCCTGACAATTACAATCAATTACCTACCTATTTACTTCCTACATGTCGTTGACACTTTTCGATGACAAGTCCGTCAAAAATCATGACCCTTGTTCATAAGAAAAGGACTTAACAGCCCAGGGTGCCTAGCCAAGTTGCCAATGGCTATCGCTCAGTAGCGTATTTTAGTTTTCCGTCTTTGTCATTCTTCCTCATAAGTGCGACAGAGACGATTAAGCGCTATAGGTAATTTTGTGTTAACTAAGAAGGCGGAATCCAGATAATCGGTTTGTTTATGTACCGATTGAAAACTTCACATTGATTGAGTTGAAGTGTCAAGATAACATCAAGTTTGTTGATCAACAGACTTTCCTAATTTTAATAAAAATGTTTGAACTAGGTAATGTGATTTCTAAGAAGTGATAATGTATGTGCAGTGATTTTTGATATCAGTTCAGTGAATAATACGTTTCAAAATGTGCTGGCTAAGACAGTAAGACACAGAAAAAATTGTTGATATAAATTTGTTGTGCTAGTGTAGTCCAAATCTCGCATGTTTTCAATTGTAGTATTTTCTAGTAATGGATAATTCAGTAAATAAGTTAACGTCGGCAACATTTCGCAGTTACTTTAATGATTTGATCGAATTAAAATGAAAACGAAACTAGCTTTTCCACTCAGAAACGTCAAATAAATGTTTGCATTAGGTACATTGCTGCTCGAGATTTTTATAAAAATTAATTACTCTTAAATAATAAAGGCAATAATGTTAACAACACTTTAATCTATCGTTCCTTAAAAGCAATGTCGCTATCAAAGACACACACTGTAGAATATAGCCAATCGAAACTTTGGCGGACCAATCACAAGTATTTTTAAATGGCGGTTTAAGTTTTTATTGGTTGACATTGAAATTCTTTGCCGTGGTGCATTGAAGAGAGGGTGACATTTGTCAACTAAAATTCAGGACCGTTTTTGAAAGGCAATTTAGTATGGCGTGCGGCTTCCATGTTTTATTTGTTCGTAGTACTAACGAGAGTGTGAGAAGCCCGATGCCGTAGGCGGAGGGCCTTTAATGACTCGAGTTATTATTCCGCTTACCGACCGTGATGCATACAATGTTTTTCATCACACTTGCCGACATAAAAATAAGTTATAAGACAAAATATTATTAAATGACGTACTGACATTTCTATTACTCCCTAGGGAATTTCGCTTTTCTATTACTCCCGCTACGCATGCAAGCAATGGCGCGCTGAGACAGCAAGTGTGATGAAAAATAATAGAAATATTACATATTCGACATTTTTCCGCATAATGTATTCGTAATTGATTACGTACGTGCTATTTAATTTTATATCTCATTGTTATTTTTTAGGCTGGCAACAGAAAGTCCTTGAACAGAAAATTGTCACTTTGATCCCTTTTAGCAGGGAATAAAAGAACCGTATTCGTATAGATTGTGTGAAAAAAAATTTTTCATCGTAAACCATAACTCACTGAAAAATGCCTGCAAGATTATAGTACATTGTGCATCAAGGGAAGTAAGTAAGGAATTACTAGAGTGTTAGAGTCTTTTAATGACTCGAGTTAGTATTCCGCTTACCGACCGTGATGCATACAATGTTTTTCATCACACTTGCCGACAAAAAAATAGTTTTAAGACACAATATTCTCAAATGACGTACTGACATTTCTATTACTCCCTAGGGAATTTCACTTTTCTATTACTCCCGCTACGCATGCAAGCAATGGTGCGCTTAGACAGCAAGAGTGATGAAAATTATTTTAGGTACACTATGAGTTTTCATTTTGACATAACCATTGATTGACGTTAGAGAAAATTAGCAAAAAGTTAGTGAAAATCATTCATTTCAAAAAACACTATGAAAATGTTTACCTACAATTTTTGACTAATCATGTATAAAAAAAATCTAAATATCGACAAAAAATGTTGTCCAAGAATCAGATGTCAAATAACATTTTTTTGTTTTGACATCAAAAATGCATGGAAAAAATCTGTCGATATACTCATGACCACCTGTAGACCTGTAAACAGAGGTAAGCTCTCTGTTGTTAGGGTTTGGGGTTAAATATTTCTAGGTACTTACATAAAAAAATGTTTACATTTTATACCAAGTAGTACAATATCAGGATAGGATAATAAATTAGTACTGCTTACGTATGATAGCGAAATTAAAATTGGAAAAATTGTTCTGAAAGGGAAAAATAATATTTCTTCGTAATTATAACACAAAAGCATACATTTTAAAGAAAATCGCAGTCCCCTGAGTAGGTGCGACTATTTAATAGTCTAAATAATCATATCATATACGTCGTCTAAAACTTTGACCGCAAATAGGTCCCGCAATTGATGATTGAATTTAAAAGTCATATACCTAAATACGGTTGACAATAAGTAAACCCGTTTTAGAATAGGGCGAGACGTACGTTTGTGATTTATGTTGTGTTAACGTAGAAATAACACTTCGTCAGAATGATCAATGCGACATTGCTCATTATTGAAATACAATGTATGTAGAACATCCTTTGCCGTGGTTACTTAGTTTTACGATCATTGTTACAATATAATATACCTATGGCCATGTGATGCATGACTATTATTCTTGTGTTACATTAGTTTCGGATGATTATTATTCTAAATAAGTCTTATAGCTGAATCTTGAATGTGAGTTAGTTTATTTTCTTAATAAATTTGTAATAAATCCAATAAAGAGTAATAAGTCTTATTTTGCGTATGATATTTAAAATAATCGATATAAAATTTAATTGAGTCGAATTCAAATCACCACAAAAAGAGCGCTAAAAAAACAGCAAATTCGACATTGTGATCTGGCGAAAAAGGATCAATTGAGTCTCGTTTTGCATTCCAATTATCTCATTTAATAGCACAAAACATAACTTAAAATTATATTACATTAAAAACAGAGATATCGAAGTTGTGCCAAAGGGTCCTCACTCAGCTTGTTGTCACGTAGTGCACCGCAGGGCACACTACGCAACGCTGATTTTCAGTGAGGCCTGAAGCATTATATTTAAGCATTTTAGACGATACTGTGTTCAACGAGCCCAACCAGTGACGAGCATAGATCGTGATAATCATACACTCCAAGTGTAGTCTATTCTATCCAGCGATGATTGCAATCCTCTCCTCAGCCATGAGGGAAAGACCCGTAAAAGAGATGAGTAATGCAGACTATATTCCGTAATGTAATAACTAGTAGAATCGTATAAAAACGTGCATATTCCCGATTATTTACGTCCATTTCACATTGGGTATCTTAGGTACCTAATCAAAATATCATCTTATGCAAATGTGGTGGAGTCTGGCGTCATAACATCCCTGAAACACCCATAGCATTCTTTGGTTGAAAGTAAAAAAAAAGGTAAACAAATATGGCTGACTTTCCATAGAACTTGACGTCTTCGACACATATTTATAGCGCACGTTCACAGATATATTTTTACGTTAATACTAATATATGTCAATAATTTTAACACAATATACAAGGTGTTTCCGTGATTGTCATCCCAACTGTGAAAAACGCGTTAAGATGGTCTTTCTGAACAATGTTGCCCATGGGACCTATATGAACAAACGTACTTTTTTTACGACTAGTAAAGTTCCAGTTCATTAATATGTATACATTTCTCCATACTAATTCTTCCCAATGTGTTTACATAATTATGAAATGAGACTGGAAATTATGAACACTTCCGCATTGGTCGGTATGAAATCAGTTAATTTTTTTGCGCGATGTTCATATTTGTTCCATGGGAAACCTTGTTCAGAAATACCATCTTAACACGTTTTTCACAGTTGGGATGACGACCAAGGAAACACCCTGTATGTATGTGAACTTCAGGTTTCATGGTGACAAAATCAAGATTGTGTTTTAAAAGTGCATGTTTATGAAATTTATGAAATAATGCAAGTTTACATTTTTTTACTTTCACCTGACGAATGGTATATAAATAAACTCACCGACTGTCGTATACCGAACAAACGTCTCCTGGTTGTCCATCATGGCGTCCACGGCTTGCTTTTCACAGTATAGCGCGGTTATTACGGCTATGCTTGGCTGGCGCGACGAACAGAGCATCGGCATTTGTTTTACCACCTTAAACGAAAATATGAGTTTAAAAAACCGGTCAAGTGCGAGTCGGATTCGCGCAGTAAGACATCTATTTAGGTATCATAAACAAAAAAGAGCAACATTTCTTGTATGACATTATTTGTTGTTATTAGCGCGACAGAAATATAGCATCTTTGTACATTTCAACTATCTAACATTCACGGTTCACAAGATACAGTCTGGGCCCCGTTTTATAAAGTTACAAGTTACAGGTTTACAAGTGTACAGATTACAAGAACCTGTAATGCACTGTGTGGAACGAGCAAACGTCTGTAGCACACGAAATAACTGGGAAAATTGCACTAGTAGTTGCGGTTACAGGACTCAAGGCGTACCGTAAAGCCGGGTTACTTTGTCCCAAAAAAATGATGTGTTTTACTTCTCATTCGATTTTATTGAAATACAACACATTTATGTTTGAATTGATAAATCAGAAGTAAAGTTAAGAGTGTAATCAAGTAATTTACACACTTTCTTTTTAATAAAATAATATCCAAGATTTTTTTTCTGTTTCGTAAAGTTTGGGCTAAAGTAATATATTCGGGAGGGTTACTTTGGCCCATGACTTTTTTTCGTGTTGTAGCGTAACGCTTATTAATTATGAAAATAAGTAACATGTTTAGACAAATTACGTATAAAATAGCACTACTTCCTCTTATACATTGTTTGTTTTATTGCAGTAAAATCAAGATTTCATCATAATGACAAATGCAAACTAAATTAATTATTATGATATTATTTTACAACTCCATCATAAAAGTCTTTTCATTTACTTCTTATTTCGATTAATTCTAACGTTTGTCCTGAATTTCATCGGCATATAACATTTTTATAATGTGCTTTTTGCAACTTTTAGATACCTAATTTCCATTAAAGATTTTTTTTGTATTAAAACCTATTTAGTTATTTACTTCATGATGTTCCTAATTTCTCAATGTATATTCATAGCCTCTCTCGCGTTTTTCGGTTAAGCAGTTTTCGTGTAAAAATGTGATAGACAAAAAGTTCGACAGACGGGCAGATTTATTTAAAATTAACAGTTTTAGTATGCGTCGGGATGCAAAATTCATACCTTAAACGCCTGATAACAATAAATCATCTAATTTATGCTATGCTTTGGTTTTAGGATAAATTTAATTTTGGGCCAAAGTTACCCCCTAGGGCCAAAGTAACCCGGCTTTACGGTACGTCAGTTTTTGTTACAAGTCTACCACACCTACACGTGTTATTTACAATATTTTTATAAAACACTTGTTTGATTACGAGTTTTTAAACTATTAAACTCCTGTATTTTTTTTTGTCTATGCCTGAGCTACAGGCACTTGTACCTGTAACTTAATAGAACACAAATTGTAAAAAACGGGGCAAGTGTTGCCAGTGAACGCCTGTAAAATTGTAACTTGTAACTTTATAAAACGGGGCCCTGGTGACAGACAGGCAGACACCGGAGCCTTAGCAATAAGATCCCGATTCACAATTTGGGTACGGAATCCCAAAAACGCTTGATGTGTATTTGCGAGACTATATGTGAGTGAGTTTAGTGAAACGTCCCACTTTGTCGTTTGCCATAAAGCCGCTTTGTCAGTTTAATCATATGAAGATACAAGGAAATTTCGTCTTTGTGGTAAGCGACAAAGTGGAACTCAAAACTAACACATATTACTTGAATTACATTTACTATTTACCTGTGTGTCAACACTGTGTTGCCGAATATAAAGGCCATCTGACATGGCTCGAGTGAGACCTTTTTCTTCCAACGCCTCTAGGGCGTCTTTTACTTCTGCTTTCGACCATTTTCCACCCCTATTCAACAAAATAAAATACTGATAATTCTGATATACGATCCAGCTAAGATACAAGCGAAATACGGGCAGCCAAATAAAATTAAGGCAAAAAGGTCGAGAAAAACGCATAGGCGTTACTTAGCACATTACTGTAAGTATTAAATATTTCTGACTGATTCACTTTCAAGTGGTGATACAGTATGTTACATGTTTTTCGGTCAATACTTTTTAAAAAGAGGCGACGAAATCAGACTCCAGCCTATGAAGAGCGTTATCCTATATTCTTCAAATAACCTTATCCTAAGAGCTAGTTCGCACGAGTGTTTTTTTAGCGACCGTTAAAAAAACGTTGAAATGAAACGAATGCAAAACCGTATATTCATTCACACGATGGCGGTTTTAAACCGCGGCGCTTTTTTATCGAGCACTATTTGATTTTCGACGTTGGTTGGGCGTTGGACGTTAAATCGAATTGAGCATAATGGACCGCCAACGTCAGGTTATAACGAGACGCTTTTTAAGCGTTCGTGCGAACTATCTCTTACCTAACTTTCTGATATTGGTTCCTAGTTAGCGACCACTAACGACATCTAGTTTCTTAATGAGGTAAAATGTTTATGTGAAAACTGGATAAACTGCATACATTGTTTTAGTCGTTCACTCAACAGATGGAAACTAAAACTGGAGTACTGTTTGAGTCTAACTATACAAAGTCATGTTCCACAATGTTTTTTAGACTATTGTTAGATGGCGTCACTAACGCTCAGATTTATCGATTTTGCCCTTAGACGCTCTGTCTCTTCGAAATAACTAAAATGCATTCAACAGATGGCGCAAAATAAAAAAGCAGTAACGAACTCATTTCAGGGGAATCGCAGTTTTTTAATAGGCATATGAATGGTCCACGGAAAAAACATGTCTAATCAATTCAAATTACATAAGGAAAAACCACCTTACTTTTATCATAATAAGGTGTGAATTTGCCCCGATTTTTTTAAACACTGGTCATGTTTTTTCCGTGGACATAATTATTATCTCTTCATTTACTTGATACTTAATGCTTTTAAAAACTAAATGAGTTTAGACATTTTTAATAACAAATTCTGGTATCATTTTAAATAATAGGTATACTTACGTAATGAAATCATCTACGGTCAGCGGATTCGGGTAAGCATTCTCGATCATATCAAGAACCCTCTGTTCAGATATGACCGGCGTTTGGTTCGCCGCACTTTCTTCGATAAATGCTGAAAGTATAATATATGCATTACTTTCTAATAAATTAATATATTTATTTAGGTTACTAGATACGAAAACTAAGGCTAAGTAAATAGACTAAGTCGTACTCCTCTAAGTCATCTTGAGGCAGAGGACCTACCGCGAAGCACGATTGGCGTGTTGCCTCTCTCTCGCACTTGTGAATTCGTACGTAACTGTGACAGGGAAAATGCAAAAAGAAAATTTTGAGTTCTACCTGCGTACGGTCAACCAATTGGAAGTATTGGAACCAATAGGCCACTAAAGAACCCTGTCAAAATGACAAGTTGTTTGAAATGTCTTACAGTCTGATTTATAAAGTTACTTTGGCATGGATCCTTAGTGGCCTAGGGTTCTAAATTTGTTGAGTATACAGTTAAGGGTGTGCCTTCATCATCATTGTCAATGAGCACAAAATGACAATTACAAGGTGCCCACGAGGAAAGAGAAATATTCTAACAGCATATTTCTGAGACTAAAAGAAGCAAAAAATGTTAAATGAGTTTTGGTCAAATACACAAAAAAAGGATTTTTATTAATCAAACTTTCGCAAAAGATGCACTTTAAAGTTTTTTTTTTACATTTGCTAGGTAATTAATGATATTTTTGTTCATTTGATGTCTGTCAATTAAGTGTGACAAAACTAAGACATCATGGTGACGAAATCGTTTCCTAAAATGCGTTTATCATAGCGTAACGGTCTAAAACGGTTTTTAGAAAAAAACAATTTTTCTCTTAAAATAGACTGAATCCAGAAAACTTTATTTGACATTTTTAACTTCAAATTTGGTCAGAAATCCGCTGTTGAATTTTTTCCCTTTCCTCATGGGTACATTGTATGTACATACATAACCCTATTCCTTTAATGTCGTTTTGAAGTAGGTACATCTTTTTTGGACTTTGAAAGGATCTAATTCTATAACTTAGACACATTCTGAAATAAACAGTCAACTATACTAATTATTTTGTGCACATGATTACTAATGTCAAGTGGTGAAAGTTTAATACCCCTGGGTATTTTTCGGGGCCTAAAAGAATTATTCGTACAATTCTAATTATATTGAAATAATGGTATTCTAAAGTTATATCGTTAAATGTTATGGCTGTTTATTTTGCTATAAGGTGGCCGCAATACATTCTACGTATATTTAAGGTGTTTTATAAAGCTATAAGATTATATAACTCTCTACATAAATGAGAAATTATAAATACCATTATAACGTCATGCAGTGTCACTTGCTACGCGCACATGCGTGTTTACTTATTTATTAATGCAGAGACAGGTATGTAGGTAAGTATGTAAATATATCCTTAAAATAATGATATTAGCTAAACATACATTGTGAATACGGGACACTAATTAATGTAATGCCTATTAGGACATGCTGGATTAATTTAAAATATTCTACTAAGAATTAAAACGTAAGTAAATATGTGTCATAATCATGCCAACAAAGGACCATGCTGGCACTCAAAGAAAAGAAAATAATTTGTATACATACAGCCATTACTATACACGTAAGTATATGTCTTACTTGAAATAACGCCATTTGTTTCTGTATGATAAATAACAAAAAGTTATAATAAATAAGTTAAGATGCGATGAAAATATAGTACTAGGTATATCATATTTTAAGCCAACATAATACAACCTAACAATATTTGATCAAACACCTTATTCATTTATGGCTAAGACAGGCAAGGGTTTCCACACGGGTAAAATTATTACTCACTCTTGAGAATAAAAATGTATTGATGGTAATACGAGTTGTAATTCTACCCTGCTAAGCATAATAGCGATATCTAAAAATAAAATTTAATGCAAACATGCACCATAAATTCTATAGCTGACGATTTCATTTCAAAATTTTTGAGATATCGCTATTTCGCTTAGCAGGGCAGAATTGTATTGTAGATGTCACTAGTAGCGCCACAGAATACATAAAAGTAATAGCGCCGAAAAACAATTCTAAAATCAAAATATTATCATTTTCAAGCTTTTCATGATCATTTTCAAACTCTTGACTGTAAAATAAATTTCGTCGCTATACCCAACCTCAGATTTAAATAAATATTCATGGTGTAAAAGATTTACAGCAATAAATTCATGGAAATGTTTCTGTTTAAATGTTTTTTTCTTTCATTCTGAATAAGGTAAGATGGAACGGTTTTTTAATAGGGTCAGACAAAAAGCTACCTGATACCATACGCTGATGCTAAAAGGACGACTTTAAATTTAGTAAGTATAAGGGCTAAATTTAATAAGTAAAACGGCTAAATTTAGTAAGTATAACGGCTAAATGCCAACCGGTTGGTGACATTTGCACATCTAGACTATATTTGCCCACTAATGGTCAGACGGAAATATAGGCACAAAGGTACAATCATTGTCAAATACTTTATAGTAGTCAGAGTGGCCAAATTGTTCAATACACTACAGGGCATGAAGTGGACATGAAGTGTTACCAATTTCAAAGGACTGCGATTTTATAGTTGCAACAATTTATTTCTATAAGTAAGAAAAAACAGGAGAAAAAATATTACATTTTGTGATTAAATTGACTTTTAGTCAATATGACTTTTACCTAGACTATGGTCTTCAAATGGTAAAAAAAAATTTGCTCGCAGTACGTTTGTGATCCAGTGGTAGTGGTACGTGCCAATGAAATACAATCGCTTTCTTCATTGCATTTATACTAGCATGTTTAATTGCTCTCACCTTTCTCTTCAAAATAGACCAGATAAAAAGTCCAAAACTCACTGCACTGGAGAAATGACACGTGAAATTCGATTTTCAGCCATTTTTGGTTCTTACGAGCTTTATAAGCCGAAAAGCTCAGTCTCGTTCTTATGTTTGCGGTCTACAACCCAAATGTTTGCGTGCCTAAGACTTCAATGCGGCATCCAAAACATATTTCCGATAATAAGCCGCTATTACTTTGGCAACAGACTTAATAAAATCTATTTGCTAACACTTCATATCGTTCACCCTGTATGCTAAATATATGGTGTAGTGTGCCGAACTATTTGGCTACCTTGGCAACTACAAAGCATTTGTCGCAGACTATACACCAAAGAAACTTTAATTGGAGTAAGTTAAATGATATTAGGCATTAATGTAGCCGTGTGGTGACGGCAGTAAGAATACATTTGTCACCACCCCAACTCTTCCCTCGGTCGTAAGAGTCGACTAAGGGATTTGAAGTGTCACTGACCATTTATTTATTGAAGACTGACGATGGGCAGCAGCATCATCATAAAGGAGTGTACAGACTACCTACTATCGCCCAGCGTGGCGATTGTGGGCATTTACCTCTTAATGCGTCCATACGCTTAGGTAATAGGCCTTTGTCCAACAGTGGACTAATTATAGGCTGATAATGATGATGATGAGGCATTAATGTCGTTTGCAAGAATTTTCCGTTTCCATTTTCTAACAAAGATTAAGCTCTGAAATGGAATTCGAGATCAAAAATGTAAACAATCTATGACAATGACATGACATTACAAAGTCAATGTTAAAGTGGCATTCCAGGGGTATAAAACGTTTTATATCGAATGTAGTTTTTAACACCTTTGTAAATAAAATTAACGTCGCATTTTGAGAATGGTTTTTTATTTTATTTAACACTTCACTAACAACTATTCTTACAGGTACTAAACCGAAGACAATGTTTTATGTGTAGATGTAGATACGCGAAAGTCAAAGTATGTTCGATACACAAAGTATCACAATCGTTAACATATTTTTGGATATGACAATAAAAAACATACATCTGAGTGTCGACGGTTCCTGATTACAAAAATAAAACCTAGAAAATTTGCTAGAATGATGTAAATAGTCAACATAATCAATGTTTGAAAACGAATGTCGTATTACTTTAATCTTTTGGATAGTCGGGGAACGAATTTCAGTCTACATCTTAGTTACGATCGAATCCATTTCGATCAAAATATGAAAATGATTGATTTGTAGGTAAAAATACTAAAATCTGTGTACTTTGTAATGCTAAATTTTAGGAGTAAAAATTCATAAAACAGTAATTTGGTGCACCCTCTTATTTAGATTTTTGAAGTACATAGTTATAAATGCGAACCCACTTAAATGGTTCTTAGTGTAGTTACCGTATAAAATTACGAATAAACTAGTTATTGTTATAACTGCGAACCAAATTTTTAAGATTTCTTATCATTGCCAGTAGTATAAATTAAACACCTTACATTTTATTAAAAGTAGCGAAATATATCATTAAAAAAAATATATGTCGCTTAATGTTTTGTATTAAAACTTTGTAAAATATTTAAAAATTCTGCGTACCGTCAGTGACGGTAAATACGCATTTTTATAAGTATTTGAATGATTGTAGATTACCCCCCTCTCGTGATTATTTTTTTGTGGTGGTATCCCATTTGTTTACATTTTTGATCTCCAATTCGATTTCACACCTTAGGAGAAGCAGGCAGAAAATGAATACAATTAGGTAATGAAAATAGTTTAAGGCAATCTCTAGATCCGAAACCCACCATCGATGACTCCAAAGGTGCGTTTAAACCAAAAGAGTATTCGCTGTTCTAGCGCCCGTTCTAAGAAATCAACCAATCACGTTTTGTGTACCGATCGAATTTCGTAGAGTGGGAGGTTAGAACAGCGAATGCTCTTTTAGTTTAACCGCACCTTAATGATGATGCACGCCTATAAATTTCATATTGGTGCCCTATTTTTGCATCCGCCGAATCCATAAACTCACTTGACCTACTTCTATACTAAAATGTTAAATCGAAAAGATCGTATGCACTATTCGGCTTATTTTTATTTAGTAGATTTTACTAGTATTTTATTATTATTAGGCGCTTTACTAGGCAGTCAAAATGTTTTTTTTTGTACAAAACGGACTTGAAAATGTTTGAATCGTTAAATATATATTTAGATAACGCATTTTATATGTCTATCTATCTAGATAGACATATAGATACAGTATCTGAGGTTTTCTAAATAAAATACTTAAATAACTCTCAATTAACTAGCATCCATCAATTTTGCTTCAGCAACTTCATGAAAAAGTTTTTTAATTGAATTGATATACGTAGCTATTGACCATTTATTTTAGCAAATATCTACCCGTGTGTAGGCTCACAAAGTTGGCAAACCATTACATTTTTGTGTGCATATTATGACAAGAGTCGCGTTTTATAGTTACAATTTACAATTTTACTGTTTGCCTCTCTTTCTTGCTTCGTGCGTTAGAGAGGCAAACAGCGAAATTGTAAAATGTAACTTTACAAAACCCGACCCAGTACGTAAAAAGTGTTCCCCGGCGATCATAATATAACCCGACTCGTAGTTAATTTGACTTACCTATAACTAAATTAAACTTTTAGGATTCCCCAAATGATCTCACTTTGGCCCCCTAATTTTAACGTTTATTACCCAGGAAGGAATTACAAGTTACGAGGCCTCAGCTGAACTAATGTTCTTTGACGGCCCATTAACCTGATTAATTTACTATTTTGGACTGGTTCTGAAAACCAATTAGCGATAGAAACTGTGTTTGCTTTCACTTTGATTCCTTGGACTATGCTAATTACCTTGGAGAACCATTAACATTGTTTCAATTTTCGCTTTTTTGTTATAATTTTAAATGAAGACTGAAAATGACAAACCTGGTGGTGGAGTTCCGGTCCCTTCTTGTCGTAATTCTATTTCTAATATCTTTAATTGAAGGTACTTGTGTTGCATAAGCTTTATTATCTTCTTTATGAACCCCACGTAATCTGTAAAAGAGAAAAAAAAACGTATGAAGCCACTTATCGCATAATTGCTCACTCAGACAATGTAGCATTATTAGCAAATAGGTAGGTAAAAACTCTTCTCTGTACAAACGCTGCGATTGTTTGAGAACTTGCTGATTTAAAACACTAGTTTAGGGGAAAAAAGTTCCATAGGTAAAGATATTTTATTTGGCTTAAAAATACGCTTAAGGCACAGAAGACAGAAGAAGTTAACACATGAAATTATACAAATTCCATTTCAAATTGAATTGCGGCGATGATAATTGATAGGTATCATTTGCATACAGTTTATAAGCTTAAACCGCAAAATAGGTTAGAGGTTGTATGGAAGCGACCTCTGTCACCGTCACAATGCTATCTGAAAAATACCAGAAGAACTGACATTATGAATATTCTTGCAAATTTAGGACATAAATAAAGTGACAGTGACAAATACCTTTTGGCTAATCTTACGGGCTGAGCCGGCGGTCATTTGCGGCTTGAACTAGAAGCAAAGCGCACTACTCACTAGTTTAAGAACTCTTGGAAAACCTTACATATACTTATTCTTAGTCTTCCGAGATGACCAGCACTCATAACGCCTAAGCTTCATGCGGCCGCTTACCAGGTATCATTTTCGACTTTATATAAATATCTTTTGGAAAGTCTTGCGGGCTAACTCTAAAGAAGGCCTGTGCTTCATGGGGCCACTCGCCACGCCAGGCTTCATTTGCAACTTGAACAAGAAAGAAAATCTCTCGCACCTCACCTGTTGGAATCTAAACACCTTTTAATAAGTCTTGCGGGCTGACCAGCTGTCTAAAGAAGGACTGAGCTTCATGTGGCTGTCCCTCGGGCGTCATTTGCGGGTTGAACCAGAAACAAACAATGTCTAGACAATTAGAATTTAAATACCTTTTGGGAAGTCTTGCGGGCTAACAAGCTGTCCAAAGAAGGCCTGAGCTTCATGTGGCTGTCCCTCGGGCGTCATTTGCGGGTTGAACCAGAAGCAAACAATGTCTAGACAATTGGAATTTAAATACCTTTTGGGAAGTCTTGCGGGCTGACCAGTTCTCTAAAGAAGGCCTGTGCTTCATGTGGCCGCTCGCAGGGCGTCATTTGCGGGTTGAACCAGAAGTAAACCATGTCTAGACGATTAGAATTTAAATACCTTTTGGGAAGTCTTGCGGGCTGACCAGTTCTCTAAAGAAGGCCTGTGCTTCATGTGGCCGCTCGCCGGGCGTCATTTGCGGCTTGAACCAGAAGCGAAGCGCACGCGCCTCTCTGGTATGAGAGCCGTTGGCTGCTGACACGAGGTAAACGCGGAATTCGAGTTGCGCATGACATGGCTCTGTTACGCCGTTTTCTGGAACATTTCAAAATATAATTCTGAATAGGTTTTGTTAGGTATTATTTACATACTAAAGCAAAATATTCAGATTAAATGGCAGATTGATTACATGGAATTAAATATGTAGTGGCATTGAGTGTTTACAGCCTAATGGGGATTCTATGTATATTTAATTTTTAACAACTCTTGTACAGTCATCATTTAGTCAGACTAATAGTATCTAAACCTAATTACAAAGACCTAAGGTACACTTTAAACGTGTTACTTTTTATGATACCACTACAAACGCAATTGTAAGCTTTTCCAGAGTTTCTAACATCGCTAATTTCATTCTCAAATAAATCTTGTTACAAAATAAATTAATGTTAATTAATAATAGTTATCCTGTGTAAACTACATAATACATATAGGTATAGGTGGGCTGCATCAAGCGATTTAGTTAATATTTCTGAAACATTTAAGTGCATTTTAAAACGCCACAGAGTCTAAAGATCATAGATTACCACTTATCGCTTAATCCCTGGTAAGTACACAAAACTGTACAAACAGACTCTAGCTAGAGGTGTTAACTTAAAAGCATTCCATAGAGTTAATAAATCTAAGATTAACGAGGAGGATGTTGGAATGCATTTACACACTGTAAGAGACATTTCCGAGTAAAAGACAAGAGTACAACGTGGAAAAAGTTAAGGAGTATTCGATGGGCTGTCGCGGGACAGCAGCAGCGTTTGTACGGACAAACGCGTGTATATTCCGATAATTTGATTTTTCTTCCGAGCTATTACTTAATATTTCTTCTCTTTGAGCAATTCTTGACTCCTTTGGTCACGAAAGAGAACTTCAATATACCCACAATTTTGAAAAAAAACCGTGTTTATACGAAACATCGGTGGACTTTTTCGTGGAATGCATCTAAAGGGCAATGCACCTATGACTCCTGATACCTTTCTTATCTCACCCTTAATTATTGCAAAACGATAAAAACATCCTCCACGGCCCCTTAATTTTTTTTCACGCTGAAGGTTTACGAAAACATATGAACGGCTTTTATTTTAAACTCAAATTCTTTTACAGTGGCTCAGCAGCACTAGTTTTACTCAGCAGCAAAAATAGTCTTTCGATGGTCGCATTGCAGATAAAAGTACATCTATCTATAGACATATTGCAGCAGTTCCTACAATCAATGTATAAAAGTAGTTAAGATTTGTTCATTATATTTATATCGGTATAGGTACTATAGGTACCTATTTGACTTTACTTAAGGGGATCAGGGCGAAGAATAATGGTTTCCGAAATGACCGCAAGGACAATATTATAGACACGCGATCCGGGCATTTCCTTTTTACCGCTAGTTTGCAGGGAATCATCATTGATAGTTTAGTTTATTACAGACAATGTATACAGTGCTGTGGAAACAGCTTTTTATTGACTTTGTAGGCAGATGCGGAACCAACACGAAACGAGACAAGAAGTTCACGCCAGGTACATTCGTTCATCTAATGTCTATGCAATCTTACACTAGCCAGTATTTCCAACCAATAATATTCTGAATTAATGAAGATGCCGTCCCGAATCAGTATACCTACTTATTTTTGAATGTATTCTTTTTTAAGTGTGATGAAGAAATTAGAACGTTAATCCTCCCTAATAGGTAAGCATAATGTTACTAAATTTTAGTAAACGCAAACCCATACGGTAAAGGATCGGTTACCGCCCGAAAGCTGCAACGCAACTTAGAACTCGATGGTAGGTACTCGATGATGGTAGTCCTCTTGTCAGCTACTGATTCGGTATACTGACAAGAGGACTACCATCATCGACAAACCCCATGAGTCATAGTGGCAATCTTTAGGGGAGGCAGCGGACGTCTTTCGGCTGATATGATTGAGTCAGTAAAGAAGTAGTGGTATATAGGTGTAGATAATTACTCTAATTCTATAAGTTCTAAGTGATTAACGTGCTGGCAAGTGAAATTGTAATATTTTTGATACAAAGTGTTCTTCATCAGACTTAAAAAAGAATACTTACTTATATAAAAAATAAGTAGGTACTTCAGACATTTTCATAACTTTCCTAGGGATTTCCACTTATAATAACACCCGTTACGCATGAGAGAAATGGCGCGCTTAGTACTAAACTATTGTAATGAAGTTATATTTACGCTCTTAACTGTTTTACTAAAATATGATTGTTAGTTAGAAAAAGAGAAAGATATACCGTAATTTACAAAGCTATAGAACGTGACCATGGGGTGACGTAATTGAAGAAGTGAATGCATCCAACTGCAACATAATAGCAAGTTGGCGAATGGCAACCACGATTCATATTATAGCTCTGATTGACAATTCATAGCCGCTATTATGGCCAAGCAGTAAACTAATGTGCACTTATTTGTGCAAGTGACAAGTTCGTTGCACTGTCACGTTTAAAATTTAAATTAGCATTTCTTAAAAAAGTTTGTAGGTACACGAGTATACCGCTACATGCGGTAACACCGTTCTCCTATTTTGTTACCAACTTTTTCCAAATTCTACTATGATTTATTTATTTACATATTGTGCGTTTTCTTGCTTATTGAAACAATATACAAACATATTGACTATGATATAAAATAATGGTTCCAAAATACCAATTAAATTAACTCCTGTGGTTGTTTACATTTTTAAGTCTTGCTTTGCCCAGGAAGTAGGATTCTCTCCCCGAAAAATACATACATATATTAGGTACAATTGGTTTCCAGTGAGGTACATTGCGTAGACGTTTTATTTGCGGTAAGTAGTGAGTATGAATGTATGTTATCTAGTGTCTAAGAATACTTAATGGAGTCATTGAACGTAATTAGAGATAATTACACATCTGCCTGTGTTAATGCATCGTCACATTCATCGGCAGCCCCATTCTTTTGACCGCTTTTTAGCGATAAGACCGCCTGTTGTCTACCTTTCTTTACTTTTTAAAGTTTTCCTGTTTTTTCTCTTTGTGGTTTTGATAAATCGTTTGTCGTACGTTTTTGTATTGTTATTATTGATAATGAATATTCGCTATTATTTTTATATTTATTAGCATCACTAGGTACATATACGTAGTATAAAATAAAGTCACTTTTTCTGTCCCTATGTCCCTTTGTACGCTTAAATCTTTAAAACTACGCAACGGTTTCTGATGAGATTTTTTTTAATAGGTAGAGTAATTCAAGAGGAAGGTTTTTATGTATGTAGGTATAGTACCCGTGCGAACTACCGTACCGTACCCGGGGCGGGTCGCTAGTCCAATATAAAACGAATCAGGGCTCATTCCAAAAATACATATATTAATGAAAAATATTATATTGGGACCTTTATAAAATTGTATTAGGTAGGTAGGTATAGGTACCTTATTGCCTACCTAATGCGTTTGCGTTAGCGCAACGGGCGTGTAATATGCATGAATGTTATGGTCATTTGTTATTGCTTATCGCCATAGATAAGGATACAGTATATGATGGGTGCCTTGTTTACTTACTCGCCAAAACCTTTGAAATTAATGTATTGTGTGTATTTATGTATTGTGTGAGAATAAATCAGAATTAGGATAAAAATTATCAAAAATCGACTTAATTATTTAGGCGACTATACTTAATGTGGTTTATTTCAAACTTCAATGAATCAAAACCATAAGACTTACGAGTAAGCAAAATCAGAACAAGTTTGTAACCAAACAACAGTGCTTATTCTATAGAAGAACAAATTTAATTTAAGGAAACTGGCATAAAGCGCGGCCGGAAGTTGCAAGGTCAATACATGTGGTGTAATCAACACAATGTCACAAAATTATATCAGCACTTTGGCAATGTTTTACTTCTTTGTCATACACATGACCATTATGTTATTGGACAAGGATAGAATGAGTTCATTTGATGATTAGTATTATAAAAATAGCAGAGATGAAGTGTTACTTAATTAATTTGCTAATTATGTTTTAGATTAGTCATATTGCCAACAGACTTTGGTTAGAATTGAAAATATAGTCATGACATATTAATGTAATGCAACAGATTTGATTTTATTATTTATTAACACATTCGCGGACACTACTCCAGACACAATAGAAGAAACAATGAGATTACGCCTATAGGCGTTGAGTGTCGGCAAAGGTGTTAAATGTAATTAGCTATTATTATTATTTTTAGTGAATCTGACTTAAGCCTTAACATATTGAGTTAGGTTGTTTACTGCATAGTCAATAAATTGAAGTTGGTTGCTTTCTGCATAACTATGGTCAATTAAGGGAAGCTCTATGTTCAATATTATAAAAATCAGGTGTTTTTTTTGGATATGCACAGACATTTCTCTAAAGGTGCTTGCAGACCAAAAGAGCATCTGCTGTTCTATCCCCCACTCTACGAAATCAACCAATCATGTTTCGTGTAAAGATCGAATTTCGTAGAGTAGGGGGATAGAACAGCTCTTTTGTTCTACATGCACCTTAAAAAATTAATTCAGTTATATTTTTGGTTGGTTCAGAGCGTCCTGGCGCCGCCGTACAAGGAGACCCGACCCTAGATAAAACTGGGACAGCGGGAAGGAAGAAGGAGATATTTTTGGTTGGTTACATTATACCAAAATATTGCCAAGTAAAATTTCTTGTTATGCTTGGTTGGAAATGAAAATTCTTGATGGTGTAAAATTCCAATCAAGAATTTAAGCATGTCAAGTCAATACATGACCTCTTGATTCAACTTATCATGTGCAGTGAATTTTTTTTATTCTTTTCCTATACACAGATCCATTAGGGATTCCAGGATTAATCTCATAACAGTCACATTTCAATATTACAACATTTTCAAAGAAGATAATCTTGACCCATTTCTCAAATAACATAATCACAAAGCATTATTCAATCACACATAATATGGACTAGACACATCTCATATTATATCATTATATTGAGAAACAATAGAATGAACAAATGTCTTTTAACCTTGTTAACCATGGGAGAAACCAGCAGCCATATAGGGGCTGTATAAGTCAATCAAATTTGAAATTAAACTAACCAAACTGGTGGTTATTACACAGTTTCATGATGATGAGGCAAAGGTGATGGTTTTGCCTATTTTAATAAAGAATTGTTTGATTTTGACTACTTATAACTGGAATAATTAATCACATAATGATATCATGACCTCTAGCTGCCCAGAGGCCTATAAAAAGGCCTTAAATTCCACTAAAAATTTGAGCTTATTGGAGACTAATCAAAGTTGCATTTGTTTTGGATCCTTGGCAACTAGAGGATAAAGTTAATTAAATTAGTTTATTAATCAATAAGAAATAAACTTACCATATACTTGTTCCTTGTTGATAATAATTCCAGTGTGGTCTCCACCGGCCACATGTATCTTGTCACTGGCCTCCGCCTGCACAATCTTCCTCTCAACTACCAGAGTTGTGGATGTTGCCGTCTTGCACTTTGGAGTCATTATCACTTTTTCTTCTATATTGTCAGCCATTTTTAAGTCTAAAGAAATAAATAATTCAGTACCTAATTTATTTAACTTTGCTTATTTACAAATATTTTCAGTTCTATATTAAATAAATTTCTATGTCTGTTAATTGTGGCAAAAATGTGTGGTAAATGGAATTAAGTAACACAAGTATAGGTTATAATTTAAGGTTAAACCCACATTAATGGGTTTTCCAAGCCCATTCTTAGTTATAAAATTATTTTTTGATAATTAATTAATCATTTGCATTAGAATAATTAAACACACCTTCAAACAAACTAGTACTATTCAACACTTGGTATTAATTAGAGTAGGTTCATGTCAGATTATAAAAGTTAAGTATGTCAACAGCAACAAAGTAATATTGTTTACGTATAAGAATAAGAATCCCCAAATCCGTGACAATCGCTCGTTCCCGCCTCGCGATGACTCACTTCTTTCTTTAATTTATGACGAATGGTACAGAGTTGCACCGGGCCTATACTACTAAAAAGATGTAGGAGGTCAATTATACTAAGCTATAATTATGATGCAGGACTATCGAGCGAAGTATTACAAGGCGAGCTTGTTTTGATACAAACTAGGACCAAAAACAAAGCGGAACATTAAAATGTAATTAGAACTTAATTGAAACGATGTCCTGAGATCTTGATACATGCCTTAGTCTCTTTTATAGTGTATTTTTATCACTTCCAAGTTGAAAGAAAAACAAAACAAACAATCCTTTCTAATCAAAATCACGAGCAGAGGGTGCCACAGCCCAGCGATACAAATTATTTATTGTGAATGTGACTGACTGAACTGATACCTGACACAAGACAAGTGACACACACTGTCAAATGTCAATGTCATACTACTTCACTGTCATCTAACCAACAATGCGCGACAAAACAATGTGTGTTCTGAGAACACGTAATCCAAAAATGGGGAAGACCCTGGGTCGCGGTTTATAAAGTTACATTTTACAATTTCGCTGTTTGCCTCTCTAACACACGCACATATATTGGCTAGAAAGCGAGGCAAACAGCAAAATTGTAACTTTATAAAACGTGACCCTTTCGGAATGTAGAGTCGTAACTCGAACTATTAAAAAGCGTGCATAGACTGCATAGGGCTTCGGTGAAGTGCAAACGGACTGTAACTCCACTCTACTATACAGTGGTAAGGAAGATTTGGATGCTTGTCGAGAGTACGGAGTTGGCTTGTTACTAAGCCGTAGTGCAAAAAATAGCCTGCTGGAATGGAAGCCTATATCGGAGCGCATTATTACAGCGCGATTTTACTCACATTACAGGAAAATTACTGTTGTGCAATTGCAATGCTATGCACCAACAAACACAGCATCAGATGAAGCAAAAACGCAATTCTACGAACAGCTGGAATCTACATTGAGGAGCGTTCGACGGCATGACATAAAAATTTTAATGGGTGATATGAATGCAAAGATGGGCACAGAGAACAGGGATCGCGAGCACTATATGGGTCGTCATGCAGCTGCTGGGGAGATAAACGAAAACGGAGAACTCTTTGGCGAATTGTGCTCGTCTCAGGATTTAGTTATTGGTGGTACCTTTTTCATCCATAAGGAGTGTCATAAAACAACATGGATATCTCCAGACGGTGTTACACGCAACCAGATCGACCATATTGCGATCAGCCGTTCATGGAAGTCCTCCCTGCTTGATGTGCGTAACCGCCGCGGTGCGGATATTGACAGTGATCATCACCTTGTTCTCGCAGAGATACGCCTGAAGCTTGCATCTGCTCGGCGAAAACCGGATAAAACCTCCAGATGCTTCGACGTTACAAAGCTTAGGAACCCAGAATGTCGAAAAGAATTCTGCTTGGAACTTCGAAACCAGTTTGAACTTCTAGAGGAACTGGAAGACGAGCAAATAGAAGAGACATGGAGCCGTATTCGCACCACTTATACAAAGGCTGGCGAAAGTGTATTGGGCTACTCCAAGACTCGCAGGGAGGAATGGATGTCTGACGAGCTATGGCAGACTATTGAAGAAAGACAGGCCGCTAAGATCAGTATGCTTTCATCTTCAGCATCTGATATGACAAGCATGCAGACGCGTTATACCTCTCTTCGCTCAAAAATTAAGAAACTAGCGCGTCGTGACCAACGTAGGGCAGCCGACAATCTGGCGGATCGTGCAAATGCGGCGGCGGTCAGAAAAGACATGGAAGAGTTATATCATATAACGCGTCGACTCAGCGGAAAAAATAGTCGTGGAGCAGCGAAGCCACTTAGGGATACGAATGGACAGTTTTTATGTACAACCCAGGAGCAGTTGCAAAGATGGACTGAACATTTTACAAACCTGTTGGTTCGGCTGCAGTCCCCTTCCTCGGACGTAGAAGGAACTGTTAGGCAGGAAAGGAAGTTACTAGATGTATCCGTAAGCCCCCCTACTTTTAACGAAGTGGAAGCTGCCATCAAGCTACTCAAATCGGGCAAGGCACCAGGGATCGACAACATCCACGTGGATATACTCCGTGTAGACGCGGCAACTTCCGCCGCGCTATTATGCCCTCTCATTGCCCGGGTTTGGGAGACTGGAGTGGTTCTATTAGAATGGAAGCAGGGGCTGCTAGTGAAAGTCCCGAAGAAGGGTGATTTGTCAAAGTGCGATAACTGGCGTGGCATCACTCTCTTGCCTTCTGTAGCCAAAGTCCTGGCAAAGATTGTGCTGAATCGCATATCCGAGAAGATAGCCGAGACATTGAGGGACGAACAAGCTGGTTTCCGACCAGGACGATCATGTGCAGACCACACTAACACCCTACGTATACTGGTTGAACAATGTGTTGGTTGAATGGCAGACCGAATTATTCCTAGCATTTGTCGATTTCGAGAAAGCCTTCGACACAGTCAACTGGAGTGCGCTGTGGTCGAGCCTGTACCGCCGGGGTGTCCCTGACGCAATAGTGCGAATTATACGCTCGCTGTATGAAGGCAGTACGTGCCGAGTAGTGCATGAGAAGGAGCTAGGACCGCCCATAAATATGACCGCTGGCGTAAAACAGGGATGCCTCCTATCACCGCTCTTATTTTTCGTTCTACTTGATGATGTCATGAGAGAGGTGACATCAACTCCGAGAGGCATACGGTGGGGCCACGCAGAACTTGAAGATTTGGACTACGCAGATGACATCGTATTGATATCGCCAACTTTAACGCACCTAGAAGCGAAGCTGGAAAACTTGCGAGGAGAGGCTGAGAAGATAGGGCTGCGAATCAATCGATCGAAAACCGTAGAGATGAGGGTCAAGTCGTGCGATACGGGTTCGCTGAGGCTCCAGGAAGCGTGTCTAGATACTGTGACATCTTTTGTGTATCTTGGGAGCACTGTGACAAACCAGGGTGGAACGGATGAAGATGTAGCAGCCAGAATCAACAAGGCTAAAGCAGCTTTTGCCCAGCTCAGACCAGTTTGGAATTCAAACGTACTTACCCGACGCATAAAACTGGCGCTCTTCAATTCGATAGTGAAGTCAGTCCTGCTGTTTGGTTGTGAGACTTGGAGGGTAACTAAAGGGTTAACAAATAAACTTCAAGTTTTCGTTAACAAGTCTCTCAGATCCATCCTTCGCATCTATTGGCCACAGACTATTCGAAACGAAGAGCTCTGGTCTAGGTGTGGACAATCTCCGATTGGACAAGAAATTGCGAAGAGGAAGTGGCAATGGATTGGTCATGCTTTCCGACGGGCTGAAAACAACATTGCCAGCACGGCCTTTAGTTGGCAGCCGTCCGGTGGACGACGCAGACCTGGTCGTCCGGTGCACACATGGCGTCGTTCCGTCGAAAAGGAACTTGAAGCCGTTCAGATGACCTGGAGTGAGGCTAGGAGTGTTGCTGGGGATCGAGAAGCATGGCGTGCATTTGTGAAGGCCCTCTGTACCATAGGGGTACCTTAGGAACACGAAGATAGACTGCATAGGCTACGGTAACTAATTACTCTCAGGCAAGTCTTATGTTTACTACCATCTTTCTACCGTCATGTTGTAAATATAAAAATCTTTGATTTGACAAGCTTGCTCAACTTTGGTCGAAGATCGATGAGGTCGATAAGAGGTTGGACCAAGGCTGTGAGAGGTGAACGTGCTTTGCAGATGTGGAATGTGAATTTTTAACCCTTAATTTGGCAATGTTCGTCACAATGAACATGGTCTTCGACCCACTTTTTGTATTTTATTTTAAGACAGAATTTTCTGCTCTATACAATGGCGAGGAGGCTAGAACGCACGATTTTTTTGTAATTTGCCAAATTAAGGGTTAGGGCCCGTCTGTAAGGGTACCCAAAAAATCCGGATAATATTGTTCATGATTTGTTTAGTTTCGTTAAAAATATTTTAAAAGGCAGTGCTTATAAAAGTTTAAAATTTTCTACGCAAATATTTGTACTGGTCAGTAACAAAAAGCATCGTTTTCAATAGGGTTAGGATTTTGGTGGCATTTATGGAGCAGAGAGCATTGGAGTCGATGTTACAATTTTTTTTTACTTGAATAAATGATTAACTTATAAAATAATAACGAAATAGTGTTTAGTTCAAGCTGGATTTATCAATTAATTTAAATAAATAACATGAATTTTATTTTTGAGAATCTAGAAAAATATTAATTTTCAATAAAAACGTTCATAACTGAGAATTATATTTATTTAATTTTTAAGGTTCTAGTTTTCTCGAAGCCCATAAATATTATATAATTAACATTAGCTGTAGTAGTAGTATTATAAAAAAAATGATTGAACTTCATTTCATAGGTAATCAAATATTAATACAATTCAATTATTTAATACTTAAAATGGGCGAAACCCTATTAAAAAGAATATATGTATTTATGTATTATTTTTGATTAATTAATTATTGAATTAATCATAAACAATTTCAGCAACAACTCCACTGTTCTCTGTTCACCTAATGCCACCAAAATTCCTAACCCTAGAACTTTTACAATATATTGATTTTGACTTCATTGTTTACTGTTGTGAATTTTATCCTGACTTCGTCAAATATCCAATGTGGAAAAACTTTCAATAACCTTAAAATAATGTACTATGAATACAAAATAATATAAAGTCATTTTAAAGTAGACGTCTTTATACGTCAATCAATCAACCCAATACGTAGGTTGCCCTGAAAGTTTCGGGAATCGGAAAAAATACGCATTTTAATGAAATAAAAGTACTTTTATTGTTTTTCAAAGTATTCTCCTTTGTGTTTAATACACTTTTTCATTCTCTGAAACCAGTTTTTAAAACAGTTATTGAAGTCTGAAGTGGGGGTTGACAAAATGGCCATTTTATAAGCGTCGACTGCTTCTTCCGCGGTCTGAAAACGCTGACCACGCAACCGATTCTTTATTTTCGGGAAAGTAAAAAAATCGTTGGGACTTAGGTCGGGGCTGTACGGAGGATGGTCCAGTAATTCGACGTTTTCGCCCTTCAGATAGTCGTCTGTTTTCTGAGCGGTGTGAGGGCTGGCATTATCATGGTGTAGTATAATACGGCGGTTAGGGTTAGTTTTTCGCAGTTCAGCAAAAACAATCGGTAAACAAACGCCTATATACCAATCGGCATTGACAGTTCTTCGATCTTCAAGAGCGATAGTCGCCACGTGACCCGATTTGGAGACAAACGTGGCTACCATTTTTTTGATCGTGATGCGAGAACGAACAACTTTTGTCGGCTTCGGTTCGTCTTCGTAAACCCAAACTCGAGATTGGTTTTTCAATTCAGGCTCATATGCGTAAATCCATGATTCGTCACCTGACACAATACTAAAAACGGCATTTGAGCTTCCTCCATTAAATCTTTTTAAAGTTTTGCGGCACCAATTGACACGTACCGTTTTCTGGTCGTCAGATAACAAGTGAGGAATCCACCGGGAAAATAACTTCCGCACGCCCAACTCTTGTTGTAAAATAACTTGTACCTGACTCATTCCAATGCCTAAAGTCTCCTGAATCTCCCGATATGTAACATGCCTATCTTCCTTTATCAGTTGGCGAACAACATCGATGTTTTGATCGGTAACGGCCGTTTTCGGTCGACCCTCACGTACGTCATCCGCAAGAGACACACGGCCACGTTGGAATTCCGAATACCACCTGTATATGGTCGTCTTTGAAGGTGCTTCACTACTAAAAGCAATAGTTAATCGGTCTCCACATTGTTGTTGTGTTAATCCACTTTTAAAGTCATAATAAATCATTGCTCTAAAACTTTCGCGGGACAGCTCCATTTTCACCAGCGACTCAACGACTTTAAAAAACAATTGAAAATCGGACATTGTTTTTTTTTTCTAAGTGGCCAGTGTTTTCGAATAATGAGACTATGCTTGTAAGAAAGAGGTATAACACATGTCAAATATACGTTCCTAAGTATTAAATTCCCGAAATTTTCAGGGCATCCTACGTATACTACGTGCTGCTGAAAAGTGATCTGAAACTGTTGGATAGTACATTGTAGAGTTGCGCATTACAGCATTACGCTTCGACCCCCGATTTCCGATCGTCTGTCTCTATCATTCCAAAGATACTTGTATAGGTGTGACAGG